>JARJDR010004446.1:0-35127 GCA_030264135.1 Myllaena sp. GC000078 | reverse complement strand
TATCAGGGACACACCAGGGGTCTTCGAACTTGTGCGACAATCATTTCTACGTCGTTGCGCGATGTGTATTGAGGTTAGAGGTCAACATTTTGAACATCTCTTTTTCCGACTTTGATAGCTCGTAAGTCCGTAACCACACATCGGAGCCCAAAAATCTATTATGAAAATATGTTTGTATTGGTCTCCCCCACCACCTCCCCAAGTTTGTCCCCTTCGTTTTCATTCACCCTGTATACCCCACATATGTACTTATATACTAAGTAGGTATACATACATAATACATGAAAGACACGTCACCGGCGCCGGCGTGACCGTCGTGAAATCGTGAAGGAAATAAAGTTTGAGTGTCGTTTTGGTACATAAATGACGCTTGTTGCACGCGCCGCTTGAATGAAAAGTCATATTTTATCAATGATGGATACAAATGATCGCAATAGAAGCGAAATAAAACCCATGTATGATTGATTGTGCTTCAATTGGATCACTTATTAGAAACGAGAGAAACCGGGAAGATTTATTATGGTTTAAATTTGGTGATTTCATTAAAGTCATTGCTAGAATGCAATTTACGAGTTGAGATATTTGGGGAATTCTGTGGATGGTATGCATTAACATTGACATTAATCTCTTGCAGTCTTGTAGTTTCAAATGGAATAGTTAAACAAACCTAAAGAAGACATCATCGAGATATGAGTAGTTATCATCCTGTCTTCGTGATGCATTTATTGTGCGTGCCACGTCGCAGTCATAGCGTCGGCGTGCTTCGGTATTATCCTTTCTTTCTTCACGCACGATACGCGATGAGCACTTTAAAAACACATTTGCATGCAACATCTTATATCTTCGCCTGCTACTATCCATTGCTTTGTTTTATCTTTCTCAGACTTATTTTTACCTCTACACTACATAAACATCTTTTATACTAGTATATTTATTATTAAATATAAGATGTATTACTTAATTTAGTATCTATAAGAATACTTATCGAATCAGCGTGCAAATGTTAGAAATGTGAGTGTAGTAAAGCAAATAATTTAAGGAAATACAAACGGGCAACGTTGTTGCACGTCTTTTGTTATATGTACTCTGAGTATTTACTTAACTCGGCATCCTAAATAAATATGTTCCAAAATTTAAACGGTTTGCGTGCGTGTTGCTGCGATTCGCTGTTGGCTGTTGTTGGCGGTTTTTCTTGGAATCCTTTTTTCGCTGCACGAGTATAACAGTACATAAGAGCATCACCATCACGACGACTTGATTGCGATGGCATTATCTACGTCACATAAAAATTATAAAACCGTAATAAGTTTTTTGGTTTTACCGAAAGAGAACAAAACTTGAAGACGAAAGAAACAGACATGCCATCCAAGTGGTTTTCTCAATGAGAAATGAGAAAGACACGGGTTTTATTGCCCGACGGCTTTAATTATAATTACCTGTCTCGCCACCGATTGTGAGTAAGTGCGTGAGTGAGGAAGGAGTGAGTGTTTCGATGGGAATTTAATGAACTTTAATTTTCGGCTGCATGAATGAGTGAGTGACTTACACATTCCACTGAATGTGTAGGTAAGCCCTTTATTGATAACATTATGCTTTCATTTCTCTTTCGTATGTAGGCACGATGAGTATTTACATACATGAAGGTATTCGCACCGCACCCACGCCTTCTTCTTTTTCTTCTTCGGGAGTTGAGACAAAGAACGATCACGACTCGATGACAACGACAACGACAACGACTGCAGGCCATTATTTATACAACATGTAATTTTATTGTTTAAATCGTTTAATTGAAGAGGGGGAAAAATCAAAATGTGAGAAGGGTCAAGGTTCATCTTTGTTCGTGACAACACAATGTCCAATGCAAAACATGCATATTGTTGCAACTCTGTAGGTGATGCACAATAAATGAAATGAAAAATTAAATGAAATGAAAAATAACAGTTATTTGGCGAATGGCAGTATTCTTTACGCATGATGCAGAAGAAGCAGATGATCAATCAGACAGGCGAACGAAACATCTGCTCGAGTTCGGCACACACCACACATTTAACACCCGTTGCGCGGTGGCCACACAGCCTCTGCTCCGCTCTGAGGCGCTTGCCTTGGATGTAATCAAAGGGTTGCAAAGTTGTAGTCTAACTAACCAGCTCCTACGCGAACAAAAGAAGAAGAAAAAAACGATGCATAGGAAAAGAAACGCGTGCCGTTTAGGGTTGAATCGTGAGCAGAAGCTGTAGCAGCGGTACGCCCACACCCGCTGGCGCTGGCTACACCTGAAGTATATATCTATCTGATTTCCTTGGCGAAGAGCAGCGCACGAAGGTGCATCGACACCACTTATCGACACCAGCTGCACATCGACCGTCGTCGGCACCGCGCACGGAATGAATCTATGTTTGCAGCAGCATCAGCCAGCAGCAGCTGGTTTCGATCATCATGCACATTTCCATCTTTTTATTGCTTTATAATAGTTGTACATAATACTCGTATGTACATACCAACGTAATTACATTAAACACACATGAATAAGTATTATGTTGGGTGCGTGCGTGGCACGTGGTCATCTTCTTCGGCTTGAAATTCATTTTCGTTGTGTAAGATGTAAATGTACGATATTGACCGTGAAGAATTGGTCTGTAGTTGGAGCAATAATAAATCGGTTTCGGTTTCTGTGGCGGGACTTGTTTGGTCTCGGTCACGGCTATGGTTACTGCTGCTGCTTGAAATCGAATGGCGCGAGCATAATAAGTTAAAAACAGTCATTTCCTATGAAGTAGTAAAATATTAGAAGAAATAGTATGAAGTGTTGAAATTTCCTTGAACTGATTGATTTAACTTTATTAGTAGCTCAAAAGAGTAAAACAAAGCCACTGGACATACATAATACATATTTAATTTCGGCTTTGATTAATTTTAATGACGATCTCATGTTTTATAAATTATACGCTTCGGTAGATAAGTACCGTCCAGAACCTCTTTGCTTCTATTTCTAAATCTAACTCTGAAACTAACTGTGTAAAATTAAAAAAAAACATTGTTTACTACAAGTAATAACTGGAGAGCGTGTTTTACGACTTATCATTAAGTTGTGATAATCAATAAGTTACCTATTAGAATTTAAGTCATACAGTTATCGTTTTGTGCACAGTACGCGCCTCTATTCATTCACCAATCAAAACATAATCGTTAAATGCGTTAAATGCAATCATGGCGGCAAGGAAGTGCATCGCGCGGCGCGGCATGGCGTTTGCCACGTCGACTTTTCCGCCATGGAGCAAATTGATTTATTCGCGGCGCGGCTTTGCAACCAGCAATCGAAGCATGTAACTATGGATCGTTTGGAAATTTTGAAATATCGCACAACGTGCACGTGTTGCATGCATCGAACGCGACTGTAAATCGCAGTCGGGAAAGGTATCGGCATTGCCCATTGCTTCGTCGTCCGTTTTCTCCCGTCTGCTGGCGTTATTGTTATTGTGCCGAGTTGAAATGTGATTGCCATAAATTGCGGCTTTGCGCACAGGCTATAAATATCGTTTGAATCAAATCAACAAATTTATTATTAATGTGAATATTGATATTTCCTCGGATCTAACTTACAAACTAACATTTGAACACAAATACATAACTAATATTTATATTTATATATAAATCAATTATATAAATTAATCAGATTAAGTTATTAGTTGCACAAATATTATCCAATCATTTATATAACGAAATGAGTCATTAAGATAAGAAAAATTCGGGCTACCGATTCATTCATAGGTATCTCACTCATAAAATACGTAACTGGGCGTCGCATAAAAAAAAACAACAAGCCGCCGAGACTAAATACGCGCCGACAAAATAAATAAATTTTCAAACGTATTTACAATACGCAATGTTTATACGTTTTGCCTTCTGCCCCGTGTTGGGGAGGGCGTGAACTGCATGAGAAATGTTTTGATTAACTTCTGGACGTTTTTACATTGCCGATACCGAAGTGTTTTCGACATTCAGTTGCTACCAGTCCGCTCAGCATTATGCATCGCGATCCACATACAAGTAGTCGTACAATGTGACATCGAAACACATCGAAATAAACCGTTAGTTTGGCTATTGTATTCTACAATCAATGTGGTTAACTGAAAAGAAGGGACGCGCTTAATAAGTGTAATGAACTTTCAACGCATGCGGGCCGTAATTGGATTAAGTCAATTTGACAATGCGATCTCGATCTCCATCGTATTCAATATTATTTCAGTAAGTCACGTTTTTGTTTATAAAGTACTGAGAGGCAATGCGACGAGGCTATTAGCGAAAACCAATTTGATAATAAATCGCACACAACAGACATCGCCGAGCGGGCGATAAGCGCAATTCATATTTGATCAAACGCGCTGATAACGCACACGGGAAGGCGATAACGATGATACCGTTGATTCGGTCCGGCGCACCACCCAATGTCAGTCATATAGTGGATTTTTTGTAGTCACATTCATTTTAGAAGTAACATTTTCATTGACACAATTGGGCGCATTGTTTGTGAATTGATTAGAGAAAAAAAACACTATAATAGTGTTGAGTTTGTTCGGTCGTTTGCATAATGAACTTGTACGTCCGCACAAAAACTGCTCAGGATTCCTAATTGGACTTGTTTGTTGCCGAGTGCAAAATAAAATCTAGTCCAAGTGAGTAGCATAACAACTACTCCACTCATAAGTGCAAAGTGTTGATTAATTTACTAATTGTCGATTTTTTTGCAGGCGTACCACGAGCAATATGGCGCCTGGCGAGGATCCGGCCGCTGCTGCATCGACTGATGCAACCGGAAACAGCGAGAAGCCATCGGAGAATCGTACCACCTTCCGCTCGCAATACCGCCAACTGCATCGTTCGCAAAGCCTCACCAGCACCGGTCTGGTGAATAGTTTGCGCAGCCACTTCGAACCTAGCACAACCCCTACGAAACTTGTGGATAACAAGTCTAAACTTCGCACACCAAAACCACCGAAATCACCAAAACCAAAACTAAAGAGAGTTTTGAAGAAATCATCGTCAGTAGATACCGATAGTGTAAAAACCCAGAAACGAGTCTCTTTCACGCTGGATGAAGAGAAGCCGGCGCCGGTACCCAAGCCACGCACCTCCATCCCAATCAAGGAGGTGATCGTCGAGCAGAAGACCATAACCGAACCGGAAGTCCTTCACGTGGAAACCGTGGTTCTCTCATCGACCCCACCATCAACTTCGTCCCTCTTGGATTTGAACTCGAACTACGTCCCGATTGAGTTTGCTGAACCGGAAGACCGCCATCGCATCGCCAGCGAATCCCCACGTGCATCCATCGAAGACATCGCCAGCGAAACCCTAGACGCCTTCGAGATGGACGCCAAAAAGTCGCATAATAAACGCAGTCCGAGCTTCCGCAGTAAGCTGATGACGATCTTCTCTAAAGACAAGAAATCCACCACCAAGGACGACCAAAACAAGACCAAGACGAAAAAGATCGAGAACGCAGTGTTTGCCGACAATGCACAGAATGAGACTTTTAATCGGCATTCGGTGCAGAGGCACACGATGGACCCACTGCCGCGGCGCACATCACCTGAGCAGTTGGAGTCGCGGTATGCGGCGATGCATATTAATGCGTTTCAACAGGCGCGCAATCACTTTACGCAGCCGCACCATGCGAATGAAGACTATGTTTGCATGGAGACGACCGGGAAGACAGGGAAGAATGGTGAGCAGCGCAAAAACTATATGAATATACCGACGCGCTATGATAGCTCATCGACGAATACGATTGAGAGTGAGCAGTCGACAACGTCAGCGTCACTCCTGCAAAGCCAGCAGGAGCGTATGGCGGTGCGCACTCACTTCTTTAACGGTACCACACCACCAAGAGCACAGGATACGCATCCGAATGTTCTGCAGTTGGTGAATCCAAAAGCGGCGATTCCCATCAATTCAGAGCGACCACTACCAAATCCATACCAGCAGCAGGTGAATGGGAACGCCTCGGACTACGGCACGGTGTATGACTCGAGCGATGTCAGTTCGCTGAGCAGCCCGCGCAGTCCAAGCGTGGAGCGCACCAAGCTGCGGTTGCCGTCACACCGCGAACGCATCGACCTACAGCCGCGCCTGAAGAGCCCCATTCCGCACAGCGAGGTGAGCACCGATAAGCTGATCGCCACCGAGTTGCTGAAGAACGCGAAGAACAAGGCGGAGAGCAAGCGCTCGAGTCCTAGTCATCAGAAGCTCGAAATGGAGATCGATTATCCATTGGAACCGGTCCCGGCCGCGACCCCAACGAGGGATGCGGTAATGGAAGCGGCCGATTGGCATCGTGTGCAGCGCGAGCTGGCTGAATCCCCCGGTGCGGGACGTGTGATTACCACGACGAACGCTGTGGTGCATGTGGATTCGTCGCCGGTGCCACCACCGGAAGACACCAGCAGTCGTTGTGAGACACCTGTGATGTTAATGCGGCGTGGGTCGAATCTGTCCCTGCAACGCAGCCCGCCCAAACACGAGATCCGGCAGACTGTCGAGGCGTTCTGCTGGAAGGAGCTGAAGAAGCTCAAGGAAAAAGAAGAGATGCAACTGCAGCAAATGCTTGGGCCTATGGTCAGTTCCCGAGGGTATGCTGAAGACCCGATTCGAAGGTCGCGGAGTATGGGTGTTACGCAGCGCGACACCAAGCGCAGCACTAGTCTACCGAGGGAGACACGGAACACGGAAGATGCGGAGTTGAATGCGCTGAGAATGGCGCAAGCACAACGCTTCCAGCGGCATTCACCGCAAAGGAATACCATTGGTCCGACGCGGCCGATTTTCAACCGGGGAAGTCTCACACAACAACTGGATCAGCAACCGATCTACAGTAAGAAGGTGAGCTTCCACAGTCCGCAGAACCCGCCAAATGCTTGGCCGACGAGGAACGGGTTCACGCAAAGTCCGCCGCAACGCCGACTGGATGCTAGCCCACAACCCACTGCGACGGGAACACCCCGAGAGAGTCTAGAAGACGAGGTGTTCCTCCCAAGTGAGTCGCCATCACGAGATGAGATCTTCCTGCTTAACCAGCAGCGACAGAAAGAGTTGCTCATGGCGAAAGCTCAACGGGGTAATGCACCACATCCAGTTGCAGACAGTGTGGATGGTAGTGGTGAAGTACCTCCAATGCGTACTCTTCGAGAGCCCATCTACGTGCAGCGGAATACCTTGAACCATGAAGGTATCTACGGCACAAGACGCAATGAGAGTCTCTACGGTACACGCATCCCTGAAGAGACCATCTATGGTCATTACGGAATACGACCTCCTCGCCAACAAGAAGAACCCATTTTCGCCACGCGCGAATCAGCAATGATGGCGCATGCTGCAATGTACGGGAGCAATTGGTACCCTGAGCCCATCTACGGCCGTCGGTTATCCAACGGTCACGCTGCCCCACCCGCCAATCATCGCCCACCACAGCCAATCCAACCACCGACTTCCGGTTTGCAACGCAGCAATTCCCTGTATGGTGGTTGCCCCAATAAACCCCCGTCAGGTGCTCACCTCCGCCAGCAACCACCCCAACCTCAACGGTACGATTACCCACCACCGGAAGCGTCACCAGAAGCCATCTACGGCCAGCACAAGATGACCACTGTCAATAACAAGGTGTGTGACATCTACGGCCGGATAC
This sequence comes from Myllaena sp. GC000078, assembly GCA_030264135.1. Lineage (NCBI taxonomy): Eukaryota > Metazoa > Arthropoda > Insecta > Coleoptera > Staphylinidae > Myllaena > Myllaena sp. GC000078. Next base: position 27,446 of record JARJDR010004446.1, on the reverse strand, counting down.
ATGACACCAGCGGCCCACCAGTCTCACCGGGTCCGGCGGCTGGGGTGCTTTATGGGCAGCTCCAACGCAACGCATACACCGGGCCAATGCAATACCAAAGCTACCAGCAACTGCAGCCGTCCGGCAATCACTTTGTGCGGGGCACACGGCTCACGGCGAGCGTGAACGATATGCATCGATACAACTCAAGCAGCGCTTTGATGCCGACTTCTGGTGGTGGTCGAACTGAGCCACCGAATCGACCACTACCACCTATTCCGGATGCCGGCAAGAAGTCACGGTTTGGTTTCCGCAAGAAGGCCTCGCCAACGAGCAAAGCCGGTAAGTGATAATGCGCTTCTGCTGATGATGGTATATTTGTAGAATTGAAATGAACTATTAGGCGATAGAGCCACTTGAAAAAAAAAACACTTGTAATCGTAATAATTCGCTAATCACACCAGTAATTAATAAAATAATTTAGATTAAACTTCTCTCCGAGTAGAGTAATTAATCTTTTTTTTTTTGCTTTTTGTATTTATATTAGTATTATTTTGGAATATATGATATTTTTTGTAATGTTTTATTTTGCAAAATAAAATAAAAGTCGTGTGCATCACACCAATCAATGATTGGTGTGGTGCATTTGTTCAAATTAATTGTATTCCTTTTCCACCCCCCTCGGATCGGACTGCCCCTAATACAAATTTCAATTCTACGAATATCCTACAGAAAGTTAAAAGTTTAAAGTTGTTTTTCTAATTCTAATTTCATTCTGTGTCTATGATCATGCGCGGAACAAATGTTGAGAAACTCACAATCAGTAATCCAACGAGAAAAGTTTGGTGGATTAATCATAACATTCATAACTATGGTAGTTTTGGATTTTGAATCGATACCAAAACTAATTATACAATTTATTGTACAACAATCCACCTATTGGCAGTTTATATCCGCTGCGATGCGATGCGGTGGTCGCGCGGCGGCGAGCTTATCCGATTAGCACAGCGCGCGCATCCCTTATCTGCGAGTCGAGGGATGTATTTATTTATCCTTTTGATATACAGTCACTCCACCAATTGCGCATTGCTTTCGGACGCAAAGTTGTGCGATGCGGATGCATGTCTCTTGGCTCTTGGATCAATTTGTCCTTCGAGACAAGATCCTTCGGGGTAATAAATATACACCGATTTGTTAAGCCACGTATCATTTTATTTCTTCACAAGGATCAATTCAATTGTTTGTAAGTAATTTATAGAGTTGGTTTCGTTTGAATTGAAATAATAATGAATAGCAGAATCAAATATCAGATGCAATCCGCAAGAAATTCATTTAGTTGTTCCTCGAATTTATCATTTGTTATCATTTGTTTCATCTCCGAAAGAGAAAAATGGCCAGCAAATGCTCATACATATTTCAACGGATACAAATCTTCTTCTAAAACAACATTTTTGCAAATTTTTGCAAACCAAAGTTTCTCTAGTAATAATTAAATTGCAATTAGTAAATATTTACATTTTTAACAATATGAGATGACCTTCCTTGCTTGCGACCACCAGCCGAGTGTTTTCCTTTCCGGGCTGCACGATTTGGGCGTGATTGCTAGGGCGTTCACCCTCTTCTGCCTCCGCGCCACGCGAATTCCGACACACCCTCCTCCTCCTCATCCTGCTCTCCATTCATCCCCCCGCCGCGGCCATCACCCACCACCTCGTGTATTTCTCCATGAGTGAATGTGGTGGTTGGAGGTGAAGTGAAGCTGTGCGCCCGATGGGTGTGTTTTGCGCGGATGTGTAGTTCGGAGCGTCGCCGTTGATCGGCGTCGCAGCGCTCGTATCGATTATCCCGCCGATGACGTCACGGGAGAGCAGGCAGGGAAGCAGCATCTCCGCGGTTGTCTGCTGCGTGCGCGCGCGCGCGCCCCTCGAAAGCGCCGTATGCCGGTCGGCGCGGCGTCCCGGTCTCACCCTGCTGGCTGGCACGCAGCGCACACCCTTCGCCTTCGCCTCCTCCAACATCCACCCCCTCGTTTCGGGCGTAACACGTCGCATTTTGGTCGGTTCTGTCGTGTATCGCCCCCGCCGTCGGTCAAAACGTTGCGCGCAGTGCCAATATCAACAATTTCCCGTGTGTTAAATAAGGTTTTTTTGCTGCTCGCGCTGAGCAGTGTCGAAGCAAAGCAAAGCGAAGCGAAGTGAAGTGGATTAGACAACAATTGTGGCAAAGGGTAAGAGAGGGTGATTAGTAATCAACGGGCGTATTTACTTCTTTTATTGGTCAACCAAAAAACCACTATGCATACATATAAAGCAAGTTTAGGTTTGCATCCTAGATCAATATTATTGATTTGATAGAAAGGATTCAATAGATTAATGAGCAGAGGGGAGAAAATAGTATTTTAATTGATTAGGACTAGTTTACTGGGTTAGTTGCGGGGGGGGTGGAGAGGAGGATTGTATGCGCAGCTAAGCAGATAATTGTGTGCGTGTCCTGGAAGTGGAAAGATAGCGCCAATAATTGGGAATATTAATTACGTTGTGCAGCCGTGCGCTGATCGATCACTGTATACAATTAATTAATTAATTTTTGCAGTTTATTTTTATACGCCGATTAATTCATTACTTTATTAAATTCCAATTAATTATTTCCAATTTACCTAGATTTAATATTCATTGTTTTTTTTTTAAGAATTCGTTGCATTAATTTATCAAAGGTCCTTCATTTGGAGGTGGGGATTATTTTGATGCCCTGCAATAGATTTTCGTTCGGCCCCCGGGATCGGTGGCCGCAGCTAACTATCAAAACTTCCGGTTTGCTGACTCCACACTGCGCAACTATGTGTATTAATCTGCCAACCGCAGAACGGAACTTTTTGCATCCCTTTTTCACTTTATTCTGTTTACCCAATCGCGCTTTTATCGCGTTTCCGTCGTTATTATTCTCCTCCTTCCCCCTGATAAGAAAAAGGTGAAGACGGAGGAAGTGGTAGTAAGAAGTTTAGCTAGAATGGTGTAAAGTTTGACGCGGCAATATGCTAATAACGATTTTCTATCCAGGCACAAGCATAATGCAAATTTAAAAACGAGGATGATAATGGTGAAAAAATGTTATCAAAACTTTACTAAAGTGCTTGCCCAACTGGATAATTAAAGTCCACTTTGTGTCGACCTGAATATGTTGTAAAATTCAACTATGTAGAATTATTTTAATATTTCACTTACCGAAGATTTCCCCATGGACCAAATGAACACTGTGCTTTTCAACCTACGTACGAGTACGTATCTAGTAGTAGATATTGAATTTACTTTGATGCGTTGATGGCCAACACTAACGCTTAGAATGTAGGGCGTAGGGGAGTGTGTTAAACATTTTAATTACTATTCGTTAGGGCGCGCTTCATTTCATTTCCCACTCATTTTCGCATCAACGCAACCAACGAACGTTCGTCGCCCCTTTTATGACTACTACAAGTCGACTAAATCAATTTTCCATTTGCCATTTGCCATTTTCCATTTCTGAGTTAAAAATATCCCAAACCGACTTACTTGGAAATTGCATCATTACTTACTTGAAAGGAACGTAGTGACGTAGTTTCTTCTCGAGTTAAACGAAAGAAAATGTAAATGGACAACTTTGTCAACTATTTAAGCGCACTTGAGAAGAGCGTAATTACTTGCTTTATATGCATGCAGGTAATGAAAGACGACGTTAATTTTATGTCGTCATTATGACGCCTCTCACAGCTAGCCCTTTTTGTTTCAATTTATTTCCGCCAATAAATCACTCCGGATTGTTCCAGGAGAGAAGATTTGTCGTTAAAAATTATAAGCGCGTGCGGAATGCCGAAGTGAAGAGAAAAGGAATCGTGGAAAATTAGAGCGTCTAGTTTGAGTGCGCGTGCGTGTGTGTGCGCGAAGAGAAAACAGACACCTGAAACATGCTGATACGATGGAAAAAGGACAAGGACAAGGAGAAGGGCGATAAATCTTCCAGCGGACAAAAGAACTCGTCCGGCTCGGCGACGAAGAAGAAGCGACGCGGCCGCGACGGAGGTAAATTACTCTCCCCCATTTCTTCTATTTCCACCATTTCTACTTGTTAAAATAATGTTAAAATGTGGAAATTTAATTGTTTTACTAGGGTAGTTTTTCGTACAATATGGTGTGTTGCCTAATTTGGGTCAAAGAAGGTGCGAAAAAGAGGGTCACCTCTGTATAGTCGCATTGGACTCTATGCAACTCTTTATACACGACATTTTTTTGAACATTGTACAAGCAGTCTAGCATCATGGCGGCGGTTGAGTATTCCGCGTAGTAGCTCTGCTAGTAGATTTGTGTTAATTTTGTCTTTTTCTCGGTTTGTTCATCTTGCAATTGAAATGTGTTGTGTGTGCGTGGTTGCTATTGACAATTGCCGCGCATCGTTGGTGTTTGCGAGCCGCTGTGTCTCCTGTTTATTCTGCCATCGGTATGTTTGTTACATTTCATAAGCCTAATATGTATTCTAACCTCCATTGCAAAAGCGGTGAGTCACTGCGATAAAGCCAATCCGATATCAATTCATTCAATGAAGTAATTATTCAGAAGCTTGCAATTTGCTACGGTTATTGGTTCGCATTTGCATGGGAAACAAGAAATGGGTTTTTGCAAGACCGCTAGATGGAAACCTGTGTACTAAAAGTGCAAATATTTTCTTAAATTGCAATTTCATTATTTTCCAACTTTGAATTTTGAATTGGAACATGTATTGTGTAGCTGAGCTGTAGCTGAGAATAGAAACACATTTTAGAGATTAGACTAGAAAATGAGGAATAAGTAATGGAGAAGTGTATTATTATCATCATCGGTGTTTGCGTTTTCCGTTTGGTAACATAGCTACCAATCCCCAACCCACCCCATCAACAGCATCATGTTATTCAGTGTAATTGCGCCTGTGCGAAAATGACAAGTGTATCCACGCTGCGGGTACTTGATGAGCGCTGTCTTCAGCACCATCACGCGAATATAGCACAATGTATACAATATTTAAATGCAAAGAGGAGGCGACCTATTTATAGCCACGTACCAACAACGTACTATCAGCATCCACTAATAAAACAGTTGGGTGTGTTGTCGCACGCAGCGCAAATAACATGCTAATTAATGTGCCCCAACGACCGAAGGGTTTCTAATTAATTTCCACAATGCTTTCAATGCGTCTTTACTCGTACTTTATTAAGTAGTTTGAGATTTTATGCTAAGTATATAAAAATCGGAGAGGTTTGCTCTTGCTGAGATTCCCATTTCGATTCGGAAATGTTTCATTAACTTCACGCGCTCTGAGGGGGTCCCTTTTATGTGGGCTGCTTTGTGCTTTGATAGCAACGGCCGCAAAGATTGCAGCGCCGAAATGCGATAACGATCGGCGTCTATTTGGGGGCTTCTTGGATTTGCATTTAAATCGCATTGCATATAAGCTTAAACCATGGAAAAAGTACAGCAATTGATTGAGTTGCACGATAGGGTTCTGCTAATTAAACTTTTATAGCGTGCGATTTTTTAATGGCGAACTAATAGGCTAACCACTTATTTCGGGGTTGCCTGTTTCTTAGCCACTCTGGTTTATTACTGCACCAGCCACAATTTTCCGCGGTGGTTGGTATAATGCCTGTTTATTGCCCTGCGCGTTTTGCATAAATCGAGGCTTTATTGTTGTGAATTTTAATTTTCGTCCGCGCCGCTTTTCCCTTCCCGTTTTGTTTTTCATACACCAGTTCAGGTTGTTGGTCGAAAAAATAAGCGCGCGATAAAAATAGCGACATAAACATTCCGAATTGCGCATGCACGTTATATTAGGGGTGGCGGGCGGGTTGGAAATCCAATTATAAATGGCGCACTTAGTGCCCGCGTAAAGCGCGTACGCACGCAGAATGATATAAAAATGAAGCGCAAAAAAGCGGGTTGGAAATTATTGCATTTTCCGGAAACGTAAAATGCAACTACTACGAATGTGTTAAGTATACGCTTATAAGGATTTCGGCTGTAATTACTTGGGCGGGCAATTACATGCTAAGGTGGTCGATGATAAATGAAGTTTTGAGTGTGCAGCAATTTCGTTCGCAACACCTCCGCGGTTTGGTGCTGGCAAACTATAATAACTATACCGAGGTGCGCCGAAAAGGCAGGGAGGAAGTTTTATTGCGCCGGCAGCCCGTGACTTCCGGCAACGCTCGCGCTTGCGGCTGGGGATATGCGGAATGATTGTGCAGAGCAATAACTCCGCGACGGCGGCCGCGTAGGTAAAAGCACTGCAACCATAAATTCATGCGCCGCCGTGCATGATTCTCACGCCTATTTTATACTAGGGATACACCGCGTCAAATCATGTGTGATAAAATTGCCGTGTGCAGAATGTCGCAACGCGCGGAAATGGTATGCAAATGCAAGTGTTGAAGAAAGTTGAACATATTCTGTATAGCCAATGCGAGTGGAAAATTGAGTGCGATTACGATAATGGATGAGTTGTATTTTTTCCTGGGAAAAAAAAACATAAAGCTTACGATATCCTTTCATTATCACTGGCTTCCTCCTTATCCTCATATCGCCTGGGCAGGATGTTAATGCAAAACACGTTTCGGTCGTAATAATAATAAACTGATGGTTCGTTGTGTTTTACTACATGAGGGTGGTGAGCGAAACGAAGCGAAATGACCTAATTATCCACAATCCCGACACGTGTGACATAACACAACAGGACAACGACGAGCGACGCGACGGTCGAGAGATGATGAAATGCTGCGAGCTTGTGTGTGTGTGGAGGGGTGGATGGATGGCAAGGGAGTGAGTGCATCGACATTGTTGAGAGGGTTGATTTACCCATGCCACGTCACATACACAGACGGACGGACACTCACGCGTATCAGTCGCTATTCAAAAGCGAGGCTGGTAGGAGGCAGGGGTTGGAAAGTCAACGAACTTGTAAAGCGAGCCGTGTGCGCTTTTTCCGCGTTATTAACCCGTTAACGTGTCCCGTCCGTCCATTGTGTGTCACTCGACCGGCGCGCGATTGAAAATGAATGAAGCCGATCCCCCTTCACTAGAATTGATTTTCGATGCAAATGATCGATTTTACTAGGCGCTACAATTTTTTGTTTTTAATCTAGCGCTTTGTTTGGTAGCATAACAAATCCCCTTGTGGGTATTAGTATTAGTAGTGTTGGTGGTGTCAGAAGAGGCATTAGTAAAGGATCCCGAAAAACTTCCAGCTCAGGTCCGGGGCTGACCTATATTTCCATTTTCACTCCCGACGGGCGCTGTCAACCTTTAAAATATAAATTTCCTGCCCAACACATATCCTCGCGCACTCGGCACGCGAACAGAAAAATAAAATATCAAGCCGACAGGCATGACGCTCCTCCTCCTCTCTTTTTGTGCCCCCTTTTTCTTACTCTGATCTTACCCGTTGCCACTTGCAAGTATTTTCTTGCGTTTATTTTTTCTTTTTGGCTACGTGCGGCATAGGGCAGCGTCCCGTTCGAACCTGCTGAAATATTTATTAAGGGATGTTCACCGTAAATAAATAACCTCCAGTGGAACAACCCTGAGTTGCGTGTTTATATGTACTTCTATTTTTCTTCCTTTTTGGAAATTTTGAATTTTGACGTTTAGGCTAATGACGCCTTATGTTGAAAACTCATTCGATTTCGATTTGCTGCTGCCCAGTAAGTGGGCAACAGAGGGTATGATGATTAATCGTGGCGGACACGGAAGGGAAGCAACCTGAGCAGGTGCGCCGGCGCAGCCCGTCCACAGCATCCCCGCGCCAGCTCCTCTCACACGCCAGGCGCATCCATCCATTCACCCACATATCGGCGAGCGGTGAGCACACGCGTTTTCCCTCCCCGAAAGCGAGGGGCGGTTTTGACAGCGCACACAACAACAACAGGTAGCGCGATTTGGTGTCTGTGTGTCTTGTTTCGCAGTTTGATAGTTTTAATTAAAAATCGTGCGTGATTGCAAATGTGCACTGGTGAAAAGGATTAACGTCATGTTCGTGTGGCGGCAGTGCGTGTCGCTTGATGGAGGTAAGCCGCGACGCAAAGCCGATTTCCTTTCCTGAACCAACATTTTCCAATAGAATTTTCAAAAAATACCGGAAAGTAGATATTAATTAAAAAGGAAGGTTATGACATTTTTTTCCCTCTGGATCTTGATCCCGGTTTCATGTGGGAAAAAATTGCATCCCGTATCGCGTGATCCCTAATTTCACCCTGCGCCGGATTTTGATCCGGGTTTCTTGTCGCACGCCAATTACGTGCTCGCCTTTTTTGTGACCGTCGATCGTGTATGCTGGCGAATCCTTAATTTTGTATTTCGATACAAGATGTGCACCTTCGTGAGGAAAAGAGGAAAACTTAATGAGAAACATGTTCAATCTGGGCTGGTTGGGAGCGGTGCAATATCAATTCCGTTGAGATAAGCCAAGCCCTTCTTCGCCATTGATTTTTCTCCCTGCTTGAGTTTCTTTTCATCAGCGTATCATTACGGTGTTCTTGGTAAATGTAGGAAAGTACAGCCGGGCAATGGAAAAATGCCTGGGCGAAGAGGTTGCGTTTGATAATGGTCGGATTGTGCGCTGTAATAAAAAGCACCGTGTGCATGAGGGAATGATTGTTTTTCCACTCTTTACTTGTTTACAGTGCACACTCGCACCGCGTAGTAGGTAGTAAATGACGTGATGTAAAAGGATGAATATACATCGTCCTGACTTCACGTGATAGTCTGACGCTGGGGGTGTGTAGAGGGTGACAATGACAAAGATGACAATCTCGGTGAAGGGTGAAGGGATTTTCTTATTCTGACTTAGTATCTTGCGGGTGTAGTCATAAGAAAATAACATCTAGAAGAGCTCAACAGAAATGACTTCTTATTTATGAAATAATTGTGGCTGAAATTGTTATTAACCTTGCACTTATTTAGCACAACATAGGGGGGACATTTGATATCCATCCAGCTTCCGGGAATAGATGACATAAACTAGTTCCGACAAAACAATAATTTGTACGTAATTCTCATCTAACTGCATTGCACAACGTCTGTTGATCAACTGGCGGGGAAAGAAAACAAATATTATCAACTCTCTCCCATAGGGGGTAACCCAATATTTTGACAATTCGTTTTGTTGCTTTTCCGTAGCCCATCCGCACAGGGGTTAACCGCTAACGGGGCTGTTTCCGCATCACCATTATTATTGTTTTGCGTTAGTTACTTATTTGTTTGCATTCCTTTGGCGGTTTTTCTTCGGCATTACTGATTTCTTCTTCCTTTTTGAAGGTTTTTGTGGCATCTATTCATGGTTCATGTCTGAAATATTTATTGCAAATATTTCTGCGGAGCATGACTAGGAGGGAGGAAGCATTAGATATGTTGCACTGTCATTCGAGCCCTCTGCGGACATAAACGTTTACGTCGGCGCCGGTGTCGGCGTCGTCTCGTTTTCGCTATTACGAGTACACTCCTCGCATGCAATAAGATATGCGGTATGTGATAGGAATTGTGAATATTGTCGTCTGCTCTCTAAAAGAAAAATCAACAAAAATGAGGTGCGGCGTGTTTTTAAATTTATTGATTATGACTTTTTCTCATCTCTACCTATATAGATGCAAAGTAGGTTAGTGCGCATAGTTTATTATTGGTATTCACCCGGATCGCATCCGGGAAATAATTAATTTTGTTATTTTTAAATTGAAACTTTGGTGTCGATGGCGTGAATTAATTTTCCCAGACGTTTGCTCGCATAATTAAAATCAATAATTATGATGAATTTTTATATCTTTAAAATTATAAATTAACATTACCAAACTTTGAACTGTATTGAACAGTTTTCCAAGTTTATTTTCTTAACGCTCAAAATGTCACCGTCACCACCGGTGCTGCTTTGCGCCGTCTGCATTAGCATCTTCTCGGTGATGGCGTGGGCGGCGTGCACAAACCACCATATGCGACCAGAAAAAGGTCCTTTGCGCTGAAATATGCGAGCATTTGTCGCGCAGTTTATGTATTTAGGAGGAGATGGCCCATCCCCTAGAGGGGTTTCGTTATGCGCTTCGGGAATAGAGTGTATAAAGCGAGCCCCGATATGTACTAGTACGTTTGTACCTAGAACCTAGTCGAGCGTAGAAATAAAGCAAGTTCTCCACTTTGGGGGACGGCCTGCGGGCGGGCGGCAAGCGGCGAACGGACGAAGTTTTAATGAAAGTCGCGACATGTAAGACTGAGAAGAGAATGAGTTTGGGTGAAATTTTCACTGATGCATGGGTAATGGGTATGGCAAAGGGTTTGTCGGGTTTGCATTCATTGCGGTAACGAAAGAATACTAAAAATTAATATGAACAGCGAAAATTACTCGTTTTTTTTTGGTGACATCACATATTACGCACTTGGGGTGGGTATAGAGTGCGAACTCTGGCTGGGTTAGCTGGCAGGCATTCAAGGAATGCGACCTTTTGGACGATGAAAATCGATGGGGGCCAACGCCGCCGAAGTCGTGGTCGCGAACCGTTCGAGCCGAAAGATTGTTGAATTATTAATCCACTCCGACCTTCTCCGGCAGCTCTTCGCGCCGGATTTAATAATATCCAACGCCGCACATACACGCACTCCTCCTCCTCCTCCTCCTCCGGGTCTTATCTGGAATGCGATGTGTTGCAAAGTGATAGCTTTCTTCATTTTTCGAGTTATTGAATCATTCCTGATATTATTAATATTAGGAATTACATTGCACAAGGTTAAACAATTTTTATTATTTATTATAGTATTTAAATCTGGTATAAATCTCATAAAATAAGTCAACTTGATGATGTATTAACTTGATTTAAATATCGAAGGACATCAATTTCTCATTTACTATTATTTATTTACTCGATGGAAAAAAATGATGATGACTACAGTGAGGGAGGTCGAGGGAGGTTGATCGATTGACGCCCCGAAGGGAGAAGATGATTTGATTGCCACCGAATCAATCTATCGGGGGGCGCGCGCGCGACTTCCTTCTTCTCCTTCCGCCCCCGTTTGGCGTAATCTCATTCGAAGGACTTAAGTGGCACGCAAAATTGATTCTTTATTGAGTTTATTATCGACGCCCAATGCTTAAATCCTCATATTCTTCACTTACTTCCTAGTACCAGTAGTAACTCGTCCATCTCGTCCATAGATAGTCAGTAGTATAAAAATACTACACTGTTTTTCGGTGTTTCCTTGGGACGAAGGATACAAAGCTGTCAGCACGTGCAAACGAATAGAAGAGTGCGTGCGGCGTGCGGCGTGCGGCGCAGATAGACAACACGCACATGTGTGCGTGTGCATGAGCAAGAGTGCGTTTCTATTATCGACCCCCCAAGCGGCGGTAATGGTGGTGGGGCGGCGGCGCATCCAGCAGGGCGGCGGCGGCGTCGGCGGCGTCGGCGTGGTGGAGGCTGGCCGGCAGCTCCTAGTCACGCGGCGTCACCCGTTCACTGCGGCTCGGGCTCGGGCGCTCGTCGCTGCCCGCCCACCCCGCATCCAACCAACCACTGCCAAAAATCCCGCGCTCGCGCGTGTTTCACCTCTCAACATATACGATCAACAATCTGCAACTCATCTCATCAATTGCATCCTGCCCCCCAATCAAGTGTGTCCTGTGCACGTGCCAACAATCGATTCGAGTTTCTAATTTCTAATTACGTCAAGTGTCAAGGTCGCGTGTGTTAAGCAACACGTGGATATAAAGCACTATTAATCAAATCCAAATGATCTAGTCCTAGTCGGTCGCCTCGGAATACTTACCTACTACATACGAGTACTTCGTCGAGTTGTAAGCAAGCACGCACGCACATGTTTACGAAAATAGTCTCTTCTTCTTCTTTGCGGTGGGGTCGTTGGCTAGGTAGTAGTGTAATGCCCGCATTACGGTCACGGACGGCGTGTGTTTGGCGCCATATTCCCGTTGCACGCGTGGAAGTTCATTATTTTACGACAGTGTAATAAAATTCACCCCGGTGCCCGTAAATTTTGCAGCAGTTCGAAACTTTACAAAAATATCGATTGGCAAAGTTTTTCAATAAATAACGCGTGCGAACGAACGAACGAACTTGTATTCATTCCAGCGATATGATACATTTTGAGTGTGCACCGTGGAATTGCGTTAATTTGGTGTCGCAAACTTTTTCCTCTACCAGCATTAATCAGGCGTCTTTGTATTCGCACACAATTTATCTTTTTTGCCCGCTGGGGTTATTGTTTATCTTTGCACTCAAATCTGTTGAAATTTGCACGGAATCTTCACACCTGTGTGTGTGTAAAGCGAAGAGATGGATATCGCTATATTAAGATTAATCTGCTAATGCATTCTTTCATCTTTCATTCACCCCGCAAGCGCGCGCCCCTCCAAGCATTTCCATTCGGAAGCGCTGGGCTGCCGCCAAGAAAAACAAACATTCACGCCTAGTTGCTATTAGACTGCCGCTGGTGGTATGAATGCCGCAAAGAAATTGTCTTCTTCATCATCCGAAACATTTTCGGTGTATCTCATCGCCTGCTCGCTGTCTCTCGGTTACTTTTTTGTTGTGCGCTGTGGCTTTCGCAAACAATGTTGGAACTTCCTGCCTTTCAGCAACTTTCCGAACTGGTTATTCTCTTGCAATACACCATCGTATCCGGTGGGGTGGTGTTTTTTTTTACCGATTCGCACGGTGGTCAGGGATAATAATAATCACAAAAAGAAACTTGATGTTTTTTATCCTGATTGGCTTAGTGTTAATATTATAAAGATAAATTTTAAGGGTGCGCTTTAAGAAGGGGAAAATCCTCTCACTCTCAACTTTCCCCATTATCCCACAAGAATTAGAATCTATCTTCTTGGTAGGAATTTCATTCGCGCATTACTTTATGATAATTGTCGCTTTCTGCGCTTCCGTTATAAACATATTTCATATTAAATAGTATTATGGCGCTGCATAAAAGCACGTACGGGAGAAACGGGGGAGACTGCCTACCTTACCTTACCGGAATTTACTTCATCTCTGAGGAGAGGAGCGGAAGATAAAACCACACGCACGCTACCATTACGCATTACACGCACTTCTAAGCACCCCGCCGGTAATTGGATGGCGGGGGGGTGGCAAGCATATGCTTTAGCCCAAGGACACCGCTGATGAATTATGGCGCGCTCTATTTAGGTAGTCGACGAACGAACACCTACACATTATATTGTGTGTTTGATGTATCGCACGAGCTTCCGCAGTGCAACCCCGTTGGGCTGAATGTTGCAATAGGCCTCGCATCGCGGCCGAAATTATCTGTGTATTATTGATACACTCGTGACAGGATATTCACCTGTGTGCGACCGGCGGCGGTGGCCGGGTGGCGACATGTAATCAGCGTTGGTTATTAATATTAATTGCGCGCGGGGGGTGGATGCGGAGTGAATTGTGCATAATGAATGGGCTTGAAAAACGCGTTTTGAAGTTGACCCTTTTCACGCACAAAGGTTGCGAATAATTTCATTTGCGCAAACAAACAGACACGCACAACTGCAATCCGTCAAAATAAATTCCGCCGGCTGCCCAGTACACACTCGTATCTAATTAGCAAATTGGACAGTAAATCCATTTGTGAGGATTAAAAAATCGCGCTAGCCGTATAAATCATCCAGATGGAAATCACGCCCTTCGTTTTCCACGGTATATCTATATGGATAATATTAATCTGCAACTAGTCCAGTGGGTTATTTTCTTTGTGTTGCTGCACCCTTTTTACCCTTATGCATATCTTATCGGCTTCCAGCATAAATTATTACAATCTATGCACAAAGAATAATAGTTTGCTTTGTGAAAGACGCCCTATGCATAATTAATCGACCGTTTTTTTTTGTTTCGCCTTTCGGAAAAGTTTTAAACGATATTCTAATTGAAAATAAGCTGTTGGAAAGTTTTAGTTTTAGTGTGCGGCCATCAAAACTTTGCCGGCGATTGTTTACATACAACTTATATACATTATTCCAGCCTGCCTTTATTTTTTTGCAGCCGCATATAATCTTGGTATGTCTCCAGCAATGCGGTGCATTTGCATGGGAATTGTTAAATTTTATCGCGTCAGCCATACACACGAAATGTTAGATGTATCAATATAGATGTGCGCGAGGGCGCGCGTTGGAAGATATGAAAGAATTGAATTTATGCATAAGCACGTCATAGAAATATATACGATAGAGATATGTACAATTCGCATTGCGCATTGCTGGGAAATATGAAAAATGTCAATTCAAGCAGCTTCTTTGTTTCAAATGGAAGCGAAATCGATCGATTTCATCCGCGTATCGAAAATCTTTGCCAACGATCATCCTTTCTTCATCTTTTCTCACAGATTTTTATACCTAATTAATATAAACCGTCCCAATAAATAAATTCTATTTTAAATAATGAACAATGAACATTGAACGCCAAAGAAATCAACAACACCAAACGCATCAAGCATTATTGCTTGTAAAATACTTTTAATAAATGTTGCATCGAACGTTGCATAATTAAAAAGCGGAGTATAGCTAGTTAATTAAATTGCGATTCGATTAATGGCGCGCAAGTCGCAGTGCGCTTCATAAAATTCGCACGTGAACGATGTGCTCGCGCTGCAGCCGCTGCTGCAATAAGGACGACGACGAGGACGATCGTGCACCCGACTCGGAGACGTGCTCAGGTAGTGCGCCGCGCCCCCACGACACCATTGTTCCCGCTCATGTTTACCGGCATTGCCTTAATTGCAGCGCAATTAAACGATTCGATACTTAACTAACAGTGTGACCTTTGCTTTGTTACAGAGGAGGAATGGAATTCGGATGGGAAGCGCGGCGGCGGCGGTGGTCTGTCCGGCAGCGAGTCCGGTAAGTTTGCAGTTTGCGCATTTCATTTGCAATTAAGGGACGGGTGCGATAACGAGTTTTATTTTCTGTGTAATTACTGCATTGCACATATAACATTTATACTACGTAACTGAATAATGTATGCATAATTCTAGTGAATGGTTTGATATCTAATTTCGATAAACTTTTTTAATTGAGAGAATTGAAAGACAGCCTTCGATAGCTCAGTTGGTAGAGCGGTGGACTGTAGAAAGCATAATTACTGTAGAAATCCATAGGTCGCTGGTTCAAATCCGGCTCGAAGGAGTCCTCTTTTGGTATCCTTCATAAAATCCTGCTTTTTATCTTATCAATTAGCAGAAAATGTTATCATAGGCATTATCTTGTGGCGGTTATTATTATTACTGTTTGCGATATTCAATAGCATGCATATCGATTAAATTTCTAAACGTTTTACTTAATTGAGATTTGACTGCGCGTCGAAACCACTTCACTTTCTCGTAAGGATATCACCTTCGATAGCTCAGTTGGTAGAGCGGTGGACTGTAGAAAGCACGATTACTGTAGAAATCCATAGGTCGCTGGTTCAAATCCGGCTCGAAGGAAGCTTTTGCACTTCCCTTTACCTAAAAAAATTAAGACTAGACTTAAATTTAACGTATTTCCTTCGTTTTTTGAAATTCAATTTTCCATGACATGTTTTATACATACATACTTACATTATTATTGCCAGCTCAATGCATAATTCCCCTTGGCGCTTGGCTTCCCAGGTAGAAAATATGATATGTATCGAAGACCGCCGATGATTTCACATGCGACTGACTGCTCCACGCGCAGGGTGTTTAGAAATTGAAGCGTAAATATTATATATTCGCTCTCCAGAGG
Organism: Myllaena sp. GC000078; assembly: GCA_030264135.1. Classification (NCBI taxonomy): domain Eukaryota; kingdom Metazoa; phylum Arthropoda; class Insecta; order Coleoptera; family Staphylinidae; genus Myllaena; species Myllaena sp. GC000078. The sequence goes on along the minus strand of JARJDR010004446.1, from coordinate 11,711 downwards.
GAGACGCCACCCCAAGTCGTGTTAACTTCGACAATAGCCCTTCTTAACCATCATGGCATTAATTTGTGGATTTTGATAACTATTGCAAACATCCTATACAAATACGCGCACTTTTCTTTCCCAAAACTCGGCAGCGGGACAAAAAGCCCCTTCTGGACGAACGAAGAACGTCTTGCACGTCCGCCCGACTTTTCACTCGCGTCCCGAAACCCAACCACGGTCGGGTCAGTCGCCCGTATGTCGCAGGTTTTCAGTTTCCGGATGCGTTGGCGGTGGCGTTGATCCGACAACTGCCAACTGCCAGCGCACAACTTCACACAACTCGATATAAAATATTATATGATGACGGGCAGGGCGTCCATTCGGGCAAGGGTCCTTTCATTAGATCCGGCTTGTCCTCTAACTCGGTAGGGTTTCGCTAGATGTACTTGGAAATGGTGGCGCCACTCGCGATAAATAGTGATAAATAGGTGAGCGTGTAACTGGAAAGCAATTCGGGATAGGATAGTTGTACGAGCAGAGCAGCTAGTGATGACTATAATCTTCTTCTTCTATGTAGTATGTGGTAGTGGTGTTGCCTTTTTGGCCTTCAGCCTTTTGCCGCCCCCTCGCCTGCCCCCGGGTGTGCGTTTGTTCTTGACGTGCGGACAGCGCTAAGCATTTGGAGGGCGGGTGGGCGGTGGGCGGATGGTAAAGGCGACGGCGCTACGGGGTCTCTTGAGAGGAGACACTTTGTATCGATTTTTGCGCCTTTTTCATCCTGCCGCGTTCTTGGCGTGCAAGTGCTGTGGAATGTTGGGCGCTTTGAAGTTTAGATGAGACGATGATATCGACAGGAATGCCGGTATTATTTTTATCATGTCACGGGTTAAATGTCAAGCGATTGTGCATTTTTTTGCAAATTCGACTGGTTTGTAATCAATGCCATTGCCAACAGCCTTCGATAGCTCAGTTGGTAGAGCGGTGGACTGTAGAAGGAATTGTGGAGATCCATAGGTCGCTGGTTCAAATCCGGCTCGAAGGATTCACTTTTGCACAACCGGAAATTTTGCCCACCGTCCTTGATAATTAAAATAGAATTAATTATGTAGCTGTAATCACAGAAGAGACATAGAATTAATGTAGTTTGTTTTGTGTAACTAAAGTCAAAGCAGATATGATGAAATGGTTTGTATGAATATCAACTTTCACCAAACTGGTTTACGTTGTTTTGCGTGGTGCTCTACTTAAGTAACATAAAATCCGATTGACGAAAACGAACAATTCGCTTCGTTAGCAACCTTCGATAGCTCAGTTGGTAGAGCGGTGGACTGTAGAAAGATTACTGTAGAAATCCATAGGTCGCTGGTTCAAATCCGGCTCGAAGGATTCCGTTTTGCATTAGTATTTTTTCTAAGTACATTCAAGTAGAATTACTTACGTGCTTACATGCTACGTTGAGGGCACAAAAATTAGTTACCTCAACTCTGTGTGTAGGTCATTTTTCTGGATTAATTCCAGCCCTTCTGTAAGCTCTTTCCATACCTTGCATTTCCGGTGGCGGTCGCCATTTCAATGGCTTCCTCTCGACCGCCGCGCCGTCGCGTTACAATTCGCCCTTTCATTACCAACTCCTTGACGACTCCTTATTTTCTTTTTGGCTGTATTCCTATAATTCCTCACCACTCACGCTGCCCTTTTTTCCATGTTCCTGGTGCACGAATACCTAACAAGCAGCGGAATAAAGAAATGGCATGAATGCGGCGAGGCGGAATACGCGCGCGAGCGACCAAACACGACTCGTGATTATTATTTGTACTTCCGCATCGGAAGTTCACACAGCGCCCCGAAAACGGCAGCTGGTATTTACCCTAGCGTGGATTAGGCCTCTATTAAACGCTGCGTTTATGGGAATATTCAAATTATACCATGTCCCCATTTTGTTGTAGGATTTGATTTGTTAATTTTCGTGCGCATGCTGTATATTAATTTGCTCATAGTATACCTATATTTCGATACAGTGTTTACTTCGTTTTGCGTTTCATTTTTTCGTTTTCTTTCGTTCACTGCATGGCTGAATTGGGGAATTTCATTTCACTTGCATCGCGTGGCGCGGGCAACGGAGATCTTAATCAAGACCACAAGAGAAGATTGCGCACGAATTCACCCACCCACACATACAAGACGCTCGTATCAGTGAAAAGATATCTTGAGAGGGTGAAGAGGAGATATTTGCAATTTTTTGTTTGCACTTTGGATGAAATATCATACATCATATTCAACCAATTCCGACCTTCTGTAGAAATTCTGCTTCCCGAAAGGGACACTTCAAGGACTAGTTTGTAATTTACGAAGGGTAAATAAAACATGTAATTGCAGGAGGCTTTAGACTAGTAGAGAAGTAGTAATAATCTATCCAAATTTAGATATCAAGTGCTAAAAAGCTTTACAAGTGCCTGCCTGACCCAAATAACTTCAATTTCGCAATAATTTCTTTGATCGAAAGACTTATAGGAATCCTAGCTCACACATTCGGAAAACGCTTTCTGTGAAATCGTCTTCATTTCCTCCTCCACTCAATAGCTACAACCATTCCAACTACTTGTCACTTGCAACATTTTCGCAGCAATCAATTTCGATTCAAGCATTTTAATCGAAATCCGTTTGCGCAGTCGAGCAAAGGCAGCGAGCGATCGATGCACAATTACATACCCGACTTCCAGCGCAATCATTGCGTGCGTCGATCAATTGCGTGTGTATGTGCACTTGCGTCGCGACGCCCGCCCGCAGGCCGCCGACGCCGATCGACGTGGTGCGCGCGCAACGCGGCGGGCGTCGCGACGCTCTCGCACCACGCTTACTCACGCTCGTATTTCGTCGCCGTTAGTCGTTTGTCGCGAGCCGGCACCGCGGCCACGACGCAATATTATCATTATGTACACGCTCGTGCGTCGAACCTGCTGCTATCAATTTCCAACCAGTACGATTCTTTTCACGCACACGTAATCTAAACTTGGGGAGTGCACCCATCTACCTACCCACCACCCACTCATTGTCACCGCGTGCGTGCGTGCGCGGTCGGCGCACTTCTAGGGGTTTGTCTGTGCCGGAAATCGGATCGTTTCACGCTTATCTCTCTCTGTGGCTGTGTGTTTGTGCAATGTGTCCTCTGCAAATAGTGAAAATAAGGATTATGTAATTAAACACCTTGCTTGCGAAAAGGTAATGATCCGATTGATTATTTTTGCTTGCGATGAAAAAAACATTAAATTTGCGCGCAATTCCTGCATTTGACGTTTGCGTCCTACCGCCCTGCGACAAGCATTAATTAGCTGTGGCGTTAACGACCCTTCTCACTCACTCACTCCTTCGTTGCCCGGTGAATACCAATACCCTTTGAGTGTGCGAGCGGCAACATGCAAATTTTGCATTATGACCGACGCCATTCCCTGGTCATTATTCCTCATTATTTCTCGGTAATATCGGTGGGCTTTTGGCTTTTCTGCGGGGGATATATGAAAAAGGGAGGTTTGGTCATTTTTCGCCTTTTTTTCCCATCCAATTCCAATGAACTGCACAGGGTTTACTCTATGCTGAGATTGCCTTGGATATTGAATTTGGTTTGAAATTCAATTCACCCGCGAAGACGAAGACGACGACGACTGAGTTTAAACTAGTGCTGGAGGGGTGTGGGTGGTTTGCGGGATTTATTGAGCCAGACGACACCGTCTCTCAAGCAGACCGCTGTGTTTTTGTCGCTAAGGATCGCAATTAAGTGCGCAAAGAAATGGAATATGAAGTGGAGTGGATGGCGTTCTTTCTTGTTTAGGTTTTTCTCGAAATAATGGGTACCGAAATATGTATTCCGAAAGGCGTGATGATAAAACAAAAACCCTCGTTTTCCTAAAACGGAATATTCATGAAACATCCGATTTTTACGTGCATTGTATTCTATTTAATAAATATAACATCAATTCATTTATTCATAGTACATCCGCACGCGCGCAGTCGGGAGGAGGGTGGTATGTGTTAATTTTATTCGTGGCGCGCAGGATAACAGGCCTCGCTACGTATATTATACATGCAAATACATATTCATGTTTTTATATTCAATACACCACCGCAATGGCGATGGCGGATGAACATTGCGTTTATATGCTTCACGAAATGAATGCGCGCGGGAGGGGAAGCGCACACCCTTTCCGTTCGGCTAAACACTCGTCGTCGTTCGAAGCGCAAGCGTGCGGGGGTGGTGTGGGTGCGAAATTTTCGTTAGAATCGATGTACATTGTGCGGCGATATACAATGCTATGATACATGATGCTGATCAATGTAATAATGGCTAGTACAAAAGGAAGATATTTATAGAATATAGAGCAAGAGGTATTACTATTCTCACATCACTTCCATTCCCAGTGGGTTTGCCACATTCTCCACATTAATTTCGTCTCCGTATCGTCGTATTTCGCACGCAAAAAGTTTGCGCATTACAGAATTGCTCACCACTCGCTGTATGCATGTATAACGAGGTATGATTTAATCGATTCGTCGCTTTTTTGCGTCCAAGGTTCGCCACAGGCCACGAGAATAGCATTTTATCGCTTGCCAACAATTCGCGCGCCGATTGTTAACGCAAACATGTTTCATGCAATATGCTTCCCTCAACTCTCTGCAACAACCATAAAAAATTCTAATAAAAAACAACAACTCAAATTCTACAACTTTTTACGATTGCGTTTTGCTACATACTACATATCACAACTTTTTTTTCTTCTCGGCGATAATTTTGGCCGCATTCATAATTTACGATTGCTAGAGCACGTTATCGATTCGCGTTCTAATTTCGCTTGGCGTAGGTTAGTAATCAGGGAATTTATGAAGGCGCGGGTCAAGAGTACCCGCTTTGAAACCCATTCGATATTATCTTCCGCGTGCGTAGGATTTCCATTCGATTCCAAAGTAGTTTTTCCTGTTTTCTGCGTGTTTGCTGTGCTCTCATCGCACCCCAAAGGGTGCACTTTCTTCTTCGCCGCTCTTTCGAGGGGAATCGAGATAAATTCGCTGATATATTCATGGATTAACTTTAAAAGCGCACCGCGGTTTGGTATGCATTACGATTCACCCTTTTTAGTTGAGCAGATTTCACACGCCGGATAGGGAATTTTTGTACAATTCAAAGCACTCAAATTTGCATAAATAATTGAATTAAACACTACAATTTGCATGGTAAAACAATCAAAAGTCTAAATCGTTAACGTTTTCACACTCGTAGCAGAGTTGATGACTGAAGAAGTTGTTATCGAAAAAGATTGTATTCGAGGAATAGTGGATAAATACGCTGACAAAAGACACCAAAGAAAATCGCATTCAGCAAATGACAGTCATTGGACGAAACGCATCACAGACGCAGATGTCGGCGACTCTTGCTCCTCTTCAGCGGGAAAACTGGCGACCCGACCGCGGCGCCGCCGCCGGCGCTGCCCTCACACCGCACCGGAATACGCGATTTGGTCATGGTCTTCGACGGTCGCTGCGCCTCGGTAGACACGCTCACCGGAGATTGTTTATCGCCTACGCGCTCTATACCCTCCTCGGGAGGAGACCTGTAGGAAAAATTCCGTTGAGTGTGATACCATGCATAGTTGCTTCGCAATGCACCTGTTCTGCAATTTGCCATCCACGGCAACTCCACGTGTACCCCTCAGACCTAGAACGTTCTTCAGCCATTTTCGGTTACCACCATTGCTGTTCCTGTCATTGTTACATCGCGGATCGCGTGCGACGAATTGCTCGTACATTTCCAGCGCCCTACTGAGCTTGAATCGCGATGACCCGGAGCGCAGGCTGCTCGTCGTGGAGCGTTTCGCTGCCGGGTCCAACTTGTCGGTTGGCGGCTGGGTGTTTGTCGACTGTGTCGATTTCGTAATATGCTGGTCCGCAAGCGGCTGCGACGCCGTGCTCACCACCTTCGGCCTACGGTGCGCCGTCACACCCACCTCGGCAGTCTGGTACGTTTCCCTCAGCAGCGTCAAGATTGTGTTCTTGCTCATCTTCCCATCCTGCGGCTGTTGCGCGTCCACACCGAGATTATAACTGTCCGTCGCGTTCGTTTGCGTCGAGCACGCTTTTCTTATCGTCTGTGTTGCGGGGAGTATCGGTGGTCCGTCATACTGACTACCCACATGGTTGGTGCCCAGCCAGAACGGATCATATTGTATCTGGGTGTCGACCAGCTTGTGGTGATGTACCTTCTGCGTGCCGCGCGACACACGCGATGTTCTCGTCTGCATGCTGGCGTCAATCAGCATCTTGGCGGTTGCTTCGCCGCCATGTTCCGGCAACGTCGACGGTGGTGTCGGTGCCGGCGGCGTCTCAACGTAGCTATTCTTCCGCAGCCGTAGTTGACGGGCGGTCGCTGTCGGACACGCTTCCGCCGACCGTGTATCGTCGAGTGGACCGACGCGTGCGATCAGCGTATTCTGCGACGGTATTTGGCCGTCGATCGTAATGTCGGCCAGATGCAAATAGTCTCTGGGCGCCGCCATCGTCATCGGTGCCGGTAGCACCATCGGCATGTTCACTACCGGTTCCTCGAGCACCGCAGCGACAGCCACTGACGCCGCCACACCGAGCGCACTGCTGCTCGTCGGCATCGACGCCATAATGCTGGTGCTCGGTGTCGGCGAGACGCGCCGCTGCCGATGATCCCGATTGCGAGGGTTGCGCACCGTGTCGGCGAAGAGGCGCACACGTTGAATGATGCGCGTCACCGACGGCGTCGAGCCACGCAGCAGTGTATTCGAATTGCGCCCCCTCGGCGAACTCTGCGGAAGAAAGCCCGATTAGCATTGTCGAATCGGTGGGGGGTGGCTTGGTTGGCGGGGTGTGTTGGGCGATTGTGCGCGGATGCGTCGTGTGGTGCAAGGCGATTGGCATACGTTGTGCGGTTGTGCGCACCCACGAGTGTGTGCTCTTCTTCATCGCCTCCCGACTGCGCGGCGAGAGCGAGCGTCGCTGCTTCGCCGCCAGGTCGAAGTCGCTCACTTGGCAGAGGGAGTCGGCGTCGGTGAGGCGCGACGACGCGGTGTCTGTGAGTTCGACGGGGTTTACCACATAGCGGGACACCGAGTCCAGGTTGAAGATGTCGTCGTCTGCGGGCGGCTGGCGCGGCTGCCGGAAGACGCCCGTCGGTTGCGCACTGGGTGGCGGCAGCGGGGGCAGCTCCGGTGCTGCGCCCCGTACGTCGAGCGTTTGATGACTACGCCGTGACATTTTCTTTTTCGTGTTTCGAGGGGTTTATCTGCGTTTTGCGTTGTCCTAAGCGAATGTCATTGTTCAGTGGTGATGCACGAAGAATTTCGGTACGTGGCGTGAGCTTGCCGAAATTTTGACTGAGCGCAATGTTTGTCACATTTAAGTGACAAACAATTTTTTTTTGGCTACTATGACAACTCATGTGACATAAACTTTCTAATGTACATACAACATACAACTGTTAATTAAGGATCAAGTTAATTTCTGTACGCTAAGCAACAGTTTGCGTTTGAATTGGTAATAACTTTTCGGCAATAACGCATGGAAGATTTCGGATGTGCGAGGAAGTTGCATTGCGTTTGCTGAAACAAGAGACTCCGAGACTCTGTGGACACATGAAACTTGTTGCAAATTATGTGCAATTGCAAGTCTGTCGTCGCGCATTTCAACTTGTAGCTGCAGGCTACATAAATCACGTGATAATTACAATTTACCACAGTACGAATTAAATACATAGTCAGTACTTATCATTCAGGAATCTGATTCTTAAGTTGCTTCCAGTTTATATTGTTTACCCCAGCATAGAAAAGATCTATCTATATTTAATCCATTCGATAAACAAGTAAAGCGCCGAAGGATTAGAAGCAGGAAACACTTCTCTACCTTCTATTCTTCTTCCGAACGTGTTTACAAAAGGCGTAGTTCTTGCGTTTGCTGTTACTTCCGCTTAACGTCTAATTCTATTTATTTCCCCCATCTTTGTTTTAAGTATCAATATATTTACGTAGACTTAGACTGCGTGTTTACATCCACCATATTCCTCCAAAAAGTTTGAAGAGTTTGAATAGGCTTCAGTCTGCATTGGACCCTTGTCTTGTGCACCATCCAATCTGCAAATTGATGTTCGATCTAATCACATAACTTGAATGCATAACTTAAAGTTAGATTGACTTGTCGCCTCTGTGTGGTTGGTGTCTGTGCGAGTGTGTGTGAGCTGCAAAGTTTGCTTCCGGAGCGATTGTGCCGCGGATTATTAGTGACGATGATCGGCGAGGACGGTTTACGCAAGTTGCGCGCCCGTGGCGAACGCTTCGCTCTAGGGCTATGGATACTGCTCTTTCACGCCGATGCGACACCGACTTCGACGCCGGCGGGTGACAAGTGTCGAGGTGATTTAATCGAATTTTTTAATTAATTATTGCTATTGATTGGATCAATAGTTGGAACGAGAGATAGAGAGAGATAGATGAACAGGACTAATTGCAAAGAGGTTTTTTAATTAAACTTTTTTAAGTTTTTTTTTTCCTTTTGACGTTAGGATTATTTAAACAAAGCTACTTTTGCAATGAAAGTTAGTTTGTAGCATTCTAGCATAAATTACATTGTGATAAGGATTAATGTTGTATCAAAAACATGCTGCTCTACCTAATAGTTTGAGCAAACTTTGGCCAGTCTTTGTCTTGGTTCTTGGCTGCACGTGGAGAAAACTCCGGGAATTTACTTGTAGTCTAAAAGTGTTCCCGTGCAAGGATTAACTGTTTTGCCAGAGGCTAATGGCATCAATGTTTAGATTACCTTATTCGTGTCGATCGCGTGCGGATGCAATTAAGTAACAGCGCAGCGACAGCCGACAAAAAAAGAAGGAATTGGACTATTACATTAAATTTGAGTTGAAACAGATGACACTTCTTAACAATTGAATACAAACAAACTTTTCTATAAGTATCTATTAGTAAGAACTCAATGTTGTGGCTTGAAACGTCTTAACTTCCTAAGTTTTACACATAAATAGAATTTTGTATTAATATCGATTTCCAGGATGCAGATCGTAAATAGCGAAATTACGCCGCGCGCAGTTAATTAGTCGCGGTCGTATTGTATGCGAGATTAGCCACAAATACATACCAGCGTCCGCGCATTCCGCGTCGAAGAACAAAGTCAGTCAGCCGGATAAAATTTAAAAAGGACAATCAATAACCCCTCTCTCGACGCAAAGACAAAAGGGTCATATACCACCGCGCTGCGCTGCACTGCACCAACTCCAATTATAGCCGGTGTGCGTTTATTTTTACGTCTTCAAATAACGCGGCCTGCCATTTATCGAAACCGATGAGGAAGCAGGACTCTAAAATCAACATCAGCCAGTAGCCAGGCGCTTAAAATAAAACCGCGCTGGAGTGATGGACGTGTGTGGGGTGTGGAGGCGGACGTCAAGAGCACAGCAAATTCGAGCGTGAAAAACGAGGCGCCCAATTCGATTCGTGACGGAAATACGAGTTTACGTGTAAAAGGTTGATGTCAAGCACTTGACTTCTCGCCGCTCGAACGAACGAATGAATGCATAAATATATCCGACCACGGTGGGCAATTAGGGTTTGCTTCGTTACTTTAATTAACTTGTTTCCGACCGATTACAATATAAAAAATTGCATACGAAATATTCAAAACTAACGAACGAGCTATTCAACGTTTGATCGATAATTGCTTGACACATGACTCTTGCTCGCACGCATCAAAAGAGTGGCACTATATTTAATATTCGGTATGTGTACGGTAAACACAGCATCATCGCATTTTTGTGTGTACATACACTCTTTCGTGGTGTGATCGTTAAATTTGTCACTATGAAGTTTATTCGGAAGCGGTTTGCGTGGCCTAGTTTGTAGCTATTCCCATGTGTGCATTGGGTTCCCGTTGACGTGAAAAAAAAGCGATGGTTAAAAATAGCGTTTATTCCCTCCAGTAATAAAAAAATAACGCACATGCGTAAACGCTAAAAATTAAAACTCATCACGTTATACTCGTACTAGCAGTAAACATGGCAATTTCTTCAATTTAATTTAGTTTTGTCATTTTACTGATTGAATTTTTTCTTCTTGCAGGTGGAAGAAGCGACACCGATGGCGATCTGAGATCGCGCAGCGGACGCAACAATCGGCGCGACGATCCGCGACGCCATACGCTCGCCGGCGAGCAGTACGGCGTCATGTCCAGCCAAGGAGGACCCCTATCACGCACCATGGACTTGGAGGTAATTATCCTTCGAATCCTTCATCATATTGGTCCACTAGCATTAACGTTTGTCGTCACGCATTGCGATTTAATTCAATCAAGAGCCGATGTAATGCGCTCACGATAGCAACTAGCAACATACGAGCAATGTAATGAAATAATTACAAATATCGATCCGATCCGATCTTCGTACGCGTTGCTAGGGAATATAATTTAGAAGGACATTGGTGTGTTCATTGTTGTGTGTGGTACATGGTGCATCGCACACACAATAATTTGATAATGGATTATGCTGGCCGTTAATGGATTTCATAGCGTTCGCTATTGCTTTATCACGGATTATCACATTATTAATACTCGGCCCCATATCGCTTTTTCAACTAAATTAATTAAAACGGCTTGATAATAGGAATAGGTCAGTTTATAAAGAAATTAAATTATAGAATCAAATTCAGCGATGTTTATTTACGTCTTACGTCACAAAGATGGACAGATGTGGATCAGTTCCTTGCTCGGCGTGTGAATAACATTTTAGTCAGTGGGAGGCGCAGATAATGTCGGTCATAATTAAGATAAACAGCGATGACATCATCCTACAGCCGACTCGTACGCGTAATTGCCGGTCATTTCGCACGCTTTCAGTTGTAACTCGCGTCCGTCGCGTGCGGTTCAGTAGTATTCGAAATGTCCACGCAAAGTTTAATCTCGCTGGTGGACATCTACCCGATACTCGCGCAACAACGGTGTAGTAGCGGTAAACGTCGTAAAAAGGTGCGATTTGAATGCGATTTGCCACTTCCGCCACCGCCACCGTCACCGCCACCCCCAATACCGGTGGCAAACGGTGTGCGACGCTTTCGCCATCCAAGCGATCGGCCTGTTAATGTGCGGATTATGTTACACGCTGCGCGCGATAAGCAGCAGATGAGCTCGTCCAGAATTCGAAAGGTAAACCTCCCCTTTCCCACCGCCATCCCTTTCTCTAAACCAATCGCACGCACGCCATCATCCGAAACAATAAGGGGCGCAACCCCTTTTTCTCTTGATTGTTCGTTCTCATCGCTGCACTGTTTTTATCATCACCTCGTTTGGTCATATCATTCGTTGTAATGCGTGTGCGTGTCCGATGCTAATCATCGTGTAATTGCGTTCGCGAAATAGGGTCAGCCGCGCGGATATCCGCCGCCGTCCAACGCGATGCTGTTCGACGACGATCCGGGCATCATGTCCGAGGTGGAGACGAGCTCGACGGGTTTTCGTCGCGGCGGCAAGCAGCGCAGTTCGTTGCCTGTCGTGCGAACGCCCAGTAAGACGCTCGAACGACCCCTGGGTAACCTCCACCCAACCTCTTTTCTTACTTTTCCAAGTTTGTTAACTCTCCCTTTCTTGAATGTGATTAGGCTTGGTATTCTTACAATACCGGAATGAGACGAAACGTGCGCTGCTGCCGAACGAGATCACATCGA
>JARJDR010004436.1:0-11099 GCA_030264135.1 Myllaena sp. GC000078 | reverse complement strand
GCTCGACATGATAAGTACCCAATCATTTACCTACTATTGGATAAGTTGGATAAGTATTTAAATTTACAGTTACAGAAATCAAATACTCGCTGCACGAAATAATTATCATCATCAGAGTAACAATAGATGAAATTTTCGACGTTTTCTTATTCGGCTTGCGATGAAGACGCACATCCGCTGGCTTTTGGTTCACATCAAACCATTTCTTTTTTAGAGCCTTCAAGGCTCGAATTTCACGTCAGTAATAAGTAAACTGGCTTAATACGAAAATTACACCAATTGATTTTGCGGATAAAAACTAAATTGTTGGCATTTATAGTCCTTCCTTTTAGGTTTCTATAAAATAAGTAATTTTATTACTTACTTGGTATTATAACAGCAATATTGATTAATAATTAACATAAAGTCTATGCCATATTTATAGAGTGTGAAAACTTTATCAGTAGGTTAGCTAGACAGTTATCGAGACGAGACTTCAATAGGTATTGCATAAAAATGATTTACATAAAATGTAAATAGATATATATATTGTACAACTGAAGCAGTTAGCGCATAGATTTATCCTAATTGCGCTCGGATGCGATTGTAATCTAATTCACACCGACACCGACGCCGACGCCGCCGCCGACATTGGGATGCGCATTGCTTCTTACTCGGAGCATGACTTAAGTAGCATAGCATGCACTTCAGAATGGATAAAATATGTTTATTATTAGCACGCCGCACACGGCGGAAAATGTGTGCTATGTCAGTCAACCAATAACCTTTGCGAAAAGCCTCGCTTCGCAACGATATGAATATCGTTTGAATAACAATAAAAAAAAGTAACGTTAACCGCGCGCTGCATCAGCAGCAGTTGCAGAATCATATCAATCGCGCACCGACTATAAAATTGATGATTACGGAATCGTAAAAATATATGCCAACCGCATAATTTGCTTTGCGCATCAACTACAACCTACGGTTGTTTCATCCAAATGCAAATTGAATGATAATTGAATGATTAAAGCTTAAAGCTCTTTTTTCTTTGATTTAATAAGTTGAATGTCACCTAGATTTGAAATCAATCAACGTTAATTTTTACTCTGCACGATTTTCGCACGATTGCTTTTAATTGTCTTGCTTTAAGCCATGCAACAGGTACGTATCATTGTGATTGCATTCGGCCTATTGATCTTTATTGTTCAGCAAGCTAACAATAAGTGAGTTGCGCTCGTTCCACGCAATTGACATGCCGGTGACGCATTGAAATCGTAAAAGCAATTCTCTTACTTCTTACTTAGCCTTAGGAATTCTCTTCTTTGCGATGGAAGGCAGACTGCGAACGCCTACCATTCAGCGCATTCAAGTTAGTTGCAGGCGAAAGGCGGTGGCAGAGGCGCCCAAGCACTATCATAATCGATTCATCGATGCTCTAGTTTGCCAACTGATTTATAGTCAGCGCACCGCAGCCGCCACACCGTTATACCCTTCGACTTTGCGCACGCGATGCCATCGGAATGCAGAAAAATCCATAGTGCACGTCATCTCTCTGTGGAAATGATGCTCCTCGCATCAATATCCGATTACAAACGAGACTTAGCATACTGTGTCCATCGCATGCTCAAACAATATAAGACGGGCATCAACGAATGGCTATCGAATTAAGAACAAACGGTGTCGTTCGCTTGCCTGGTGGTAATCAACCTACACTTCTACACAGTTCCGAAAGGTACGAACGCACATTCGTATACGCGCGTGGTGTAATGTGAGAAGTAAACGCGCGTATAAAGAGCGGCGCGGGCCGAAAGACAGAAGACACGAATGACAATCGTAATATTTGCGCGCGAGGCCTAAATGTGTTGACGCCGCGCGCTTGATGGATGCTAAAGCCTACTTTGATGATGATGCACATTTTTTCACTTCTTCTCCAGATGTCTGCTAAGTCACCAAAGATATGTATCGTCTAATCGATTATGTAAATCAAACAAATTAGCAACTGCTATGAAAACTATACAGTTCTTCAAGATACTGATCGCAAGTCATTTCATTCCGGCAAATAACAATAAAAAAACTAGCACCTAGCGCCTTGCGCGTGATTATATATTCATAACAATGCAAAGTGGCAGCCGAGAAAAAAATGTAGCTCTAGAATGTTAGACTTAGACGAAATCACAAACCAACAAAACGATTCGGATGCTTTCTGCACAACGCGCGGCGCTCGAGAATATGATGCTTGCTTGGTACCATCAAAAGCGATTTAACAATTAGATGCAGTCGTCCTACTTAGGACACACACACACACACACACACACTTGGATAAATAAATCTAACAAACATTAGCTATTATTATAAAAGCATTGCTCGGCGCACTGCGTGTCTTCTTTCGCGATGCGTATGTACTTAATGCACTCGTATGTATGCTATACGAACAAATTGTTCATCTTTACAGCGTGAAAAAATTTGCCTACTAAGATCATGCGAAAAAGATTGCCGCGGAGTGTAATTTGCACTTGAACTTGAAGTTAGTTAGTTCACATCTTCATTAATGACTACTTTAAAATATAAATAAATTGTTTAAAAGTGTCGGTATTTATTTACGCGATGGGTTTTTTGTTTGCGCAGCTTTTGAACAAGTATAAATGCCGAACGAATGACACACTACGTGAAGTTAGTGACACAATAATAGCGTGTCGAACATTTCGCGTCGGCAGTCACGTGGTAATTGAAAAGATCTCCGAGCCGCAAGGAGCAATTTTCTTGCATTGTTTCTTATCGGAATGGTGATGCGCCCGTGAGGCGCGGCACAACTCACCAGCGCAAGATCGTGTAAGAAATAATTGAGTGATTCTTTGAATCACTGGACTTCTTTGTTCATTGCGAGAGAAAAGATTGGAGCAGATTATAAATAGTATTTTGTCAATCAAATACTCTTAGCAATTGTAATCTAATTGGTCACGATTTGAAGATTAATCGAATTGAATTGAATTAAATGCTATGTTAAACTAAATACCAACATGGAAAAGAATTTAATTATAATTTGTTGTAATGTACGATTGTAAAAGCGCAGTCACGTTTCGCGAAAAACCATCGACAGCACAATTACCACTAGTAATTATGAATCGATGCGATGTAATCAAGCGGCGCTGCGCATGAACACGTAAAGGCGATAATCATCAAGCGGTGTAACTTACTCCACACAATCGACAACGTCCGTTTAATTGGCCGATAATTTCTCCCGCAATCAAGCAAAAGTTAAAGAGCAACCGAAACAATTTCATTTCAGTTTAGATTTGGGTGTAATTGTATGCAGAATGGTAGTAGATACTGCCAGACAGTTAGACTGCTGCTTATGCTAAAACTATAAACTATAACATCCGCGCACCCGAAAGCAAGTGGGTCAAATGATATGCACCATGGGTCCAAACAAATAGGCATCTCCCGACCATCATCAGCAAACTGCCGGACGGACGAACGCGAACCAACGGCAAGAGTGACTCAACGCATTCGTACTTACCCACATGCGGAAGAAACGTTTTGTATCAAAAGTATAGACATTACTAACCGCGCGTACGCAAGTGGAGAGAGGTCCGATTACGGGATCACGAAATATGTCAATGTCGTAGCACATCGTGGAGAGGATACGGTTCATAGTTGCAAAGAAACAGAAAGAAAGAATTTAACGCAACTAAACGTCAAAGGTGGAACTGGCGGTTTGTAATCGACAAAAATTCGTCATTTTGCACGTTTGTAATTAAACGGCGCGCGGGTACGTTGTTTAATCGTTTTCGGGCGTACGGCACATCTTGCAGACGACAAACGACGTGATTCTTATCTGCGATCGGGCGAATTAAGCTGAATTCTAACGGATTTAACAGTTTTAGCGCGCTGCAAGCAAAATATATATATTTACATTTTTCCACGTTTTTCCTCGCGCCCGTGAAATGGCGTTTTGTAGTGTAATTATTGTCGCCGACGTTTACAAATTAAGCGACGAGTTATGATGATTGCGTTTGCACTGCTGAAATAATTGCGGCGCTGCGCGATCTAATTGTTTGGCGGCGCGCGCATTATGCAAGATGACTAATCTTAGTTAGAGTTTTGCTTGTTCCAAGCGCAGTAGTGCGCCGGCTAAATGGCGCGCTTCCGCTGCGCAACCCATCGACAATGTCACACCACTACCGCCATGACCATAATTGTGGATTATTGGTATTTTTGAACCGTCGGCGAATTGGCGCACTTCGTGATCAAGACGTACGGATGTGCGTCCTGGCCGAAGACCCACTTGGTGACGAATTAATTGAGCAGACTGCACAGAAATTATTAAGCAGATGCAAGAAGTGTAATATGAAAAGATAAGTGAGTAAGTTTTACTTTGAGGCATGGATAGAATTCCTGACAGCGTTGCGAAATCATTTCCGCGTCCGATTCATGCACCGTCAAATCCCAATCCTTTTCTTGATGGGTACCACCCAAAATGATACATTCGGAACTAAAATAAAGAATTCAATGCATCAGTATAAGGTAGTAAGTATGGTAAGCTATAACTACTTAGGTATAACATAAGATTCATCATCAGAGATGACATGAAAGACACCCGGAGCACGAACACGCATAATCTGCCCACGCACCGGTTGCGTCTCTTCATCGTCCACCAACCACTTTGCCTCCAATCCGGCGCAATTGATAATTAAATCAAACTTCCCCAATTGGTTAAGTTCCTCGAAACTCGTCACTTTGCGCTTGATGATGCACCCGCCCAAAGATTTGAACTCATCCATCAGGTACGGCAGCCATTTCTGCGGTTCAATTATAAACGTCGTGAAGGTAACTCCTGAACTGTAACATTTCCAACATAGTTTGCATATTCGTACCTAGATACTAGGTAGTGGCCGGCTCAAGCAGTACCAGTAATTGGCGTTGTACTCGCGATTAATCAGTGCAATCTGATCGGCGTCGAGAATGCGGTGACCGAGCGTAATGCGCACCCAGTCGGGCACGGCCGGATCGTCGCGATCCGCCGTCAGCGTGCTGGCGACCTGCAGCGAAATGCCCGCGCGCGTTGCCTCGCCGGCACGCCAAAGATCCAGAGCGTAATCGTAGGTTGCCTTTGACCATTTACTTGCCCACGAAAAAAAAAAGAAGTGAGTATTTAATGCTTCATTACACAATGTAAGTAAGTAATGCAAACGAACATGATATCGGCCATCGGCGTTGAGTGGAGAATGTACGGCGTCCATAGACCGGCGGAGACGTCGCCGGTCGTGTTGGGGCTGAAGTGCTCCGCAAAGATCGTCACTCGCACGGAGGCGGCAAACTGCCGTTGGATGGCGAGCGCCGTGCACACGCCGATTACACCTGCGCCAATTACCGCCACTTGTTGATGTTGTTGCATTGCTATTTGATTTCAAACTATTCCCCAATGGTTCATTAAACAATTTGCGCTGGGCTACATTGAGAGGAATGATAAGATGAGTTGCATATTTATTGATAACTCTTTTGACCTTTAAATCAACCAAATAAGTAGCATAAATGTAGTTTTAGAAATTGTTAGATAATGATTCAACTTTCTCTAATTCTCTAGGCATTAAGCTATAAATTTTAGTGTAATCATTGTGTAAATTGCATATGATGGCTCATTAAGACTGCTCTCGATTGTCTTAAACGATTAAAAACTAAGCAATCTAGTTATTGAGGAGAAGTTTAAAAGACGCGCTTACAGCGCCATCATACGGCGAAACTACATGATCATAGAATGAAATAACCTCGAATTTTAAAGTGCCGAAAGCTCATGTTGATTTAAAATAATTAAATAAATGTGAATAAAACAAGTTTATTAACAATGCCATACAAATATATTGGTCGTACAACGTCACACGTGGGTAAATCGCTATGGGAGATACTTGGCAACCTTAAGAATTTCGGCGTCGGCCGGTTAATTGTCCGCTCGAAGAACGAGAGATATCCTGAGAAATCCTTCTTCAAAGTGCTACAAGTAACAGCACTTGCCAACCCAAAGCAACCATCGTCTGATGTAAATATTTCAACACCTACTTCTTACTTATATCCACCTAATTGGGTGCTTATTAGGATTCCAGAAAAGTTAGAGTTCTGGTTGAGCGTACATTCAGAGGAGTGAAGTCTGCAAGACCAGAAACGCTTGAATCAGTTACCTACAAAGTAGACTACAAACTTGTCCCCAAACATGAAGAGCATCAATTCCTCAATGTGGCAGTGCCAGTAAAACAGGAAATTCTACCCCGATTCACGGAATATCCACCTTTGCTACATGCCCATCTACTACGTGAGACCAAATGCAAGCCAGAGGATTTAAAACTGGAGATTTACTATAACAAACGGATGCAGCTAGCCGTTGCCAAAGATGGGGAAACACCCACCAGAGTCTACACTGATCAACTAGACATGTCCTATGCACCAGAGTTGTATAAACACGTTAAATTGTAGACATATGGACTTTAATTATATTAGAATAGTCAGTTAGTAGTCAGCTTTCTGTATTTTTTTATTCGGCAAACACAGATTGCTCTGCGTCATGTGCGGAGGTTTTTGGAGTGGGGACATTCTTACTCTGTTGAAGAATTCGCCAAAATTCGCGTACTTCTTGGACGTCTTCACGTTTACGCACCAAATACGCGCGATAAAATGCTTGGATTCGCGTTGCGGCTATCTCCGGTGTGTAAATCCACGATTTAGGAAAATGGGGACGAGGACTACACATGAAAATTGCACATAGAAATAACTTTGTACATTTTTTATCCATTCTTACTTTTCCTCTAAGACTTTTTGCGCCCAGGGCATGTCAAATATGTACAAGTTCTCTTCGGCACGCTGTGGATATCTTGGATTGGTATTCCACATCACTTGCGAGATCATATCCAAACCGTTAAACGTTGATTTGATATCGTTCAAGCTGTCTGTCTTCACTGCTTCGATGAGTGTCGTTGTTAAAGCCGGGAAAAGCACCGAAAATACTTGTTGTTCCATGTATTTAATCACTGATCCTATCAATTAATTGAGTAGTGATTTAAATTTTAAACGAATGATAGGAGGGCTTTAATAAGAATACCCTCAGGAAAGGTGCAATCTTTGAGTCTTTGCTTCTTATTCAATTGCTTCAATTTATACTCTTCGATTGCGTTGCGTTCTTTATTAAACTCACGCATCATAGTGCCCCAGATGCTGTTATCATTAGGTGATTCTGGAATCGAGCTGATATTCGACGCACGTTTCTCAATCGTATTCGTCAGCGATGACACAGAACGCAGCGGGTCGCTGGCTAGCTTTAATATTTCCTCTTTGTACTTGTTCATTGCAGATTGTACTTCTGTCACAGCCAATCAATCAAACTGAATCAAACGCTTTTGTTTTGTCATTTTTATTATTTAAAAACAATTTATTTCAATTCAAACCATTTCAAATGTTTCACAGATTGCATGCGCAACGGCATCATACACTTAACTCCGTTGGTGAAGTTCTTAATTACTCATTACTTATATCAATGATTAAATAAATAAATTAACTACAAAGTAGTGGATGGGGTTGCTAAATTAAAACCGTTGTGTAACCTGCTTAATCCAGTCTAGGTAGTGCGCCACTTTGACGTAGACGCCGGGCACACCACTCTGCCCACAGCCAATCCCCCAGCTGACGACGCCGACCACCTGCCACGTGCCATCCCTTTCGCAGACCATCGGTCCACCTCCATCGCCCTTGC
The DNA here is from genome assembly GCA_030264135.1 of Myllaena sp. GC000078. Classification (NCBI taxonomy): domain Eukaryota; kingdom Metazoa; phylum Arthropoda; class Insecta; order Coleoptera; family Staphylinidae; genus Myllaena; species Myllaena sp. GC000078. Next base: position 3,385 of record JARJDR010004436.1, on the reverse strand, counting down.
ACGCGTCCTTTCCTTCCTCCCCGCCAGCGCAAACAAATCCCGGATGCAGCTTAAAGTCGTAGCCCAACCTCGTGTGCTTCATGCGCTGCTGGCACTCGCCATGCCCCACAATCGGCACGTCCACCTCTTTAAGGATGTTCTGGTACTTGCCAAAGTCGCCAAACGCGTCCTTGCCCCATCCGGTCGTCCAGCAACGCGTTCCCGTGTAGTCGTCGTAGGGTGAAGGTAGACACGCAGGACTGATGTGCGGATACTTGCCAAAGTCCACCGGTTTGTCCATGCGCAACACGGCGAGATCGTTGTACAGCGTACCGGCGTAGAACTCGGGATGTACGTGCAGGTAGGCAATGTCGCGTTCGATGTACGGGAAGAACTCCACATCGTGGTTGACGTCCCATTCGCCCAGGCGCACTCGTAAATCATGAGAAGTATATCTGCAGATAGAGATTGAGTAGGTGATTAAGAGATTGAGTAGGGTTGCAGAGAAGGAGGCGGCTTACTGTTTAACACAGTGGGCAGCAGTGATGATGTGTAGTGGGTCAATCAGGGTACCACCACAAACGTAGACGCTCTCTTTGGGGTCCTTCTTGAGGATGGCCACCTGCCAAGGGTATTCCCCGAATTCACTGTCGCCATCCACATAGACCGGGTTCTTGATACGACCGTTGATGCCCTGGGAGTGGCGTAGACCACATTGACGACTGTTTACGTTGGGTATAACCGGACGCATGGGGCGTTTGCAGCATACGTGGCGTGGACCACAAGTACCTTGTGATTGTTGTCCGTAAAAAGCTTGACGCTGTAGAGAAATAAAGTTGTTCAAAAGAATATGCTCGGAAGAACTTCACGGAAGTGTGTTAGTGTAATGTACTTATGTCATGGTCACCTTAATCTTTTCACTGTCAGTTACGTCACGTCGTCTGCGACTCGTTGGGAATTTAATGGATCGCCCGGCGCCGGTACCGGCGGTTGCTTCGGGGAAATTAAGTGATTTGCCCGTGCGACGATCGTAGGGTTTGGTGGGATTACCATAGGAATCATAGACAGTGGGTTTTTGCACGTAGTCCTGATACTTAGCACCGTACGTGTTAAACGTGTTAAATTTGTTAAATTTCGTCAGTTCATTTGCAATCCGTGTAAAAGTGTTGTTATCACCTAGTGCGCGACCATAGAACGAGCCATCGTAACCGCCACCACCAAATGCGGGTGAGCCTAAGGAGGGATCAAAATCGGGACCTTGGAAATGGGGCTGTTCATAATACGGTGGTGGCGGTTGTGCAAAATGAGGTCTAACAAAGTGCGTAGGATGTTCTAAATAATGACCGTCTGGACCATCATAAGAACCATGAGGATGATGATGATGATGCGGTGGTGGATGTTCAAGGAAAGGACCATCATACCCCAAATTATGTGGAGGACCCTCATGATACCCATGTCCATGTCCGTAGCCGTAGCCGTGTCCATAGCCAGGTTTGTAGATATGTTTATGATAGTGGTTGTTTAAAATAGCGTGCTTTTTGTAAGCCAGGAAATCAGTAACTTTGTTCACTAGGAAATGATTGGGAGTCACGTGCAGGTTTACAAACGGTTTGATCACTTTCTCGCCGTAATCGTCTTTGGTTACTTGCAGCGCAACGAGAGGATTGACCGACACCAAACCGAGATTAATACCCGCATCGTTAACATAGGGATTTTGCAAGCCGAGATGGGGATTGTCATAGTTTACGGGATAGGCGCCCTGGTGCGGCAGGCCAAAGGACACGCCGAATGTTGGCTTTATGTTCTTTGTATTGTATTGACTAGACTGCCGCTAGAAGTGGAAACAGAAAAACAAGAAATAAAGAAGTAATGGTCATTCCACAGGGGTTAAATAGCGATTAGGTCCATTAGTGGCTGCACGAAGTGGTCGCGAAAAAACTGTGATTTAGTATGTCAGGTGTGAGTGTGTGATTATTTTCTGTGGGGTGAATGAGTACACTTACAGGTTCGACTTTAGCCTTTTCAGTGGTAACCTTCTCAGTTTCTCGCTTGGACCGCTTTGTCGCTTCAGTGGTTGTGCTTGTGACATCGGAGGTGGCATTAAAACCGACATCCTTCTTAACTTTGACTACAGTCATAGTACCATTGCCATCGGTGATAACTCGTTCTTCTTCTGCTTCAATATCGGATTTGAGATTACGCGGGTCCAACGCCAGATAGAGATCATCCTTGCGACCAATCACATCCTGACTGGGACACTGATCGTACGGCACGCAAATGCAATCGTAGTTTTCGGTCGCAACACCCTGGTACTTTTCGTACCCACCAGCACCACTCAATTGGTTCAGATTTGGCCCTCCACCAAGCGTGAGTTCCTTCTTGTAGAAGTCCGAACTGCCATAGGATCCCACCGAAGCGCCAAACGTGTTCGACAGACCATTCTGACCACCAAACGAGTTTGAAAGACCATTCGGACCGCTTGTTCCAAAATTGCCCTGGCCATAAGCATTCGATGCAGCTGCTCCGGTGTTGGTGTGCGTGTACAATGATCCGGCCGAACCGCCAAACGTTTGCGGTCCCTGATTAAATTGGTTGCCATGCTCCACGACGGGTTTGATACCAGCACCGCCAAAATTTCCCAAACCACTCTGTTGCTGACCATAGTTCGTTGTCGCTTGACCACCATAGCTGCCCTTAAACTCTTGCAGGAAGCCGGTAGTTCCAATCTGCTCGCTAGGCTTGAAGACCTGCGGTGGGTTGTTGACAACAATAGTCGGCACTTTACTGCCGGCTGTTGCCTCATCGGCATTATGATGGTAGTGATGATGCACATGTTGTTGGACTTCTCCATTCGGACCAATCACTCCCTCAAGCTTCTTTTTGATGTCTTTGTTCTGGTAGAAACCGGTCGTGTCGAATTCAAACGGTGGGCTATCAACTTCAATAAAGCTGTCGGAGGAGAAGATGGGACCTTGGGGTTTGGGTGGGCCGTAGGGTTTCGGAGGAAAGTTGGGTCCGTAGCGACGCGGTGGCACGGGTGGGCCTTGATGCGATGGCGGCGGGGGTGGTAGACCAGGTCTGGGTGGACCATACTTGTTCGGGTAACCACTGGGACCTCCCGGACGTGGAGGACCACCATAGATAGCGCGCGATGGCGCCTTTACGGGGATGGACGGAATCGGTCGGCCGATTGGTTTGATATCCACCGGTTGAGCATAAACCAACTCTTCAGGAGAAATGTAAGGACGCTTCTCGTTAATGTCCTCCTCGCATTGCATCAGACCCAAGGCGCAAAGACGATCCTTGATCACATTACGCGCTTCGAGATCGTCTTCTTGAACATCTTTTTGCAAAACTTCTTGAATGGTAGGATCTGCATAAATTTCATCATATCCTTTAAGATTTC
>JARJDR010004433.1:0-14608 GCA_030264135.1 Myllaena sp. GC000078 | reverse complement strand
AATATTGCACAAAACAACTACTATTATGGTACATAATTCCTCTGGGGTTCGAGCACAATCAGTGTTAATTGATTGTTAATGAGACCGACTAATCCCGACTTTGGATTATTATTGATTATTTCAACTTTGCCTCCTCGGCTTTGCGACGCAAATCTAATGCCGTAAAGGTTAAGTTTCAGCAACGGCGCGGGGCGACACGAGTTGTAATTATAATCACGCAAAACTGGCTGGGAATTGACTTGATCGTGTACTCGGCGCCGCCGCCGCTGCAAACTTGGGCGAACTCTACGCAATGCACAGACGAAGATTCCACATACTAAAACGCACGTTCATACATTCACACAACACACACACGGGCGGGCACACGTGCGACAAGTCAATTAGTACTGCAACAGTTCGCTGCTAACAAGGCGCCGCGCGCGTGTGTGGTGCGTTGGGCAGGAAGTAATTGGCTAACCTTCACGTAAGTACTACATACATCCAAGAATTCGCAAGTGGAATGTGTCTGCGCGCACAATATTGAAATTGAAGTGAATATCCTAACGTGTCACACACATTTTAACTTAGGGTAAGTCAATTATTGTCTGTATGCGCAATTACTTCAATACTCCTTTTTTCTAGACGCGATCTGTGAGGATACGGTAGACTTCAAAGTCATCAGTAGCGGACTAAGGAGCGACTACTGATTTCGCATACAACAGCATCAATATTAATGGCTCCCTCCACGGTGATGCTGTGCTCTTTCTCGTGTCGCGAGCGCTGTTCGTTCGTTGGCGCAAGCAACAAACCGCGTGCTTTTATTTTCGCGCAAATTGCTTTTAAATTGCCAGAAAATTGAAAGTCGTGCGATGCATGGACGCATGCAAAACGTAGATGGATGGGATCACGCCGCCTCCGTCGCCGTCAAGGAGTTTTGCAAGAGGTGTCTTCCTAATATTCTCCGAAATGACGAAAAACGACAACGAGTGCGACGCGCCCGCGCCCTCCCCGAGTGGAAGATCAACAGCAGCACGTAATGCGCACAACAACAGCCAGCGAGATGAACAATGCAAACCGCATAAGTCAAGCGTGTTTTTTTGCATTCAATTAAATACTAAATAAAAACCATCACCGTTTCTTGTTTCGCATTTGCCAAGTAAATAATAGTAAGTAATAAAAACTTTGAATAATGAATTATGTTTCAGATGGTAAATAAGCGTACAATCAACAAGAGATTGAGGTTCAATTCATTAAAAGGTACACCCCTCCGTGTTATGTTCGCCACGTGGTCCCTTATTAAACTTTTATTCCAATTAATCGCGACACTTTAAGCGTCGGCGTCGGACGATAGTTTTGCACCATTGTCGAACCGCGTGTGAGTGCATTGCAAATGACGCGAACAAGCGCACAAAAGAACGCATGAGCGAGTGAAACAGTCGTCGCTTGGTTGCCGCCTCCAACCCACACCCATCGACGGAGACGGCGACGGCGGCGGCGGGCAGGTAGGTGGTGGTTGCAAATGCAAAAGGGGAGCAGCATCAGCAGCAAGTCTGGCTACCGCGCAGTGTCTAGACACTACGTCATGCACTCTCCCTCCCTCACCCAATATCCCGCTCGCGAATCGTTCGCGTTCACCACCACCGCCGAGTTGCTGCTGCTAGTGCATTCGAATGATGTTGCATATATTCCTCCACGATCTAAACCTCACAAACGAAAGAGTTGCGTCCAATCATCATGAATTAGTGATTGAACTTTTCTAATTTTTACTTAATGAAATGCATGAATACACGAGTGGCGAAAAAACGAGCATCAGCATTTTCGCGTGTTTTTCAGTTACACACCCGCACACGGTCGCATACACAAAAGCGGAATGTAATAAAATTGGGAAGCGCTGCACGGAGATGCCAGCGTCCGCCGACAATCCCGAAACGAAACGAACGAAAAGTTGATTAGCTATGATTGTGCACGATCAGCGATGCGGCGGGCGCGGCGTGTGTGTATGTGATGGGTGGGCGGTTTGGGTATCATCGCGCTTCCAGCATCCAATCTCTGCCGTCCGCGCGCTTCGGTGTTGCTTTTCACGTGGCGCGCACACCAACCCTACCCGCCTCCTATCTTTTACACTGCCTTCGATTCGACACGCGTCTTCATGGTATCGTAATAAAAGGAAATAAATTCCGCAAGCAAAAGTTTACGATGATAGTTTACACTTACGAGCCGTGGACATATTCCGTGTCCTTTGTCCGTGTTGAAATTTCAACATTCCTAGCAAAAAAAAAAAACGAAGAAATTATACTCAGAGATTACTTTCGTCGCATAAATCTTTTCATCCAAGTACGTTTAAACTGCGCGTTTTCTGCATGCTGCCAATGCTAAGCGGTGAAGTGCAACGGAAGGAGAGACGAAGGATAAACGTAATGATTGAAACCGTAATCCCATTTTTCAGCAAATACGAGAGTACGAGGATGGATTCAAAGCCGTGAAAGGAAGAAGAGATAGCACAGCATAGAGAGCCGCGTGTTTGATTAAAGTTTGCGCCTCATAGCTTATGTGTGCAGCAATAGTCGGAATGAGCTGCTTGCTGCGCTCGGACTCCGGAGAGGACACCGCAGAAATATGAGAGATTTCACTTGCAGATTGCGATTAACCGAGGCTTGCGTTTGCGGAGTGGTGGCGAAGAAGGAAGGCGTAGAGTACACCCCCACATTGCCCTGAAGGCAACGTTTTTGTCGCTTTCCTCCGTCGTCCGCCGCCGCCGTGCAATTTCGGAGTTGAAAGTAAATCGTAATGGTAGTGGTGCCGAACCGAACCGAACCAACCGCCACTATTCTCACTGATTTAAATTGCTTCAAAACTCCGATACGGCTGCGCTCCTGCTTGCTGCTGCTGAAGGTGGGATGCGCGTAAGAGAGTTATAAGGTCTAGACGCGAAGCGCGCGCGGGGTGGGTGTGCAACAAAGTGATTTGCTGACACTCACTGTTACCTTGCAACTGGAACCTCGAACTGTTTCTATTTCTTTTGCAGCTGGGAATTTTATTCGGGCGCAACGAGTTCAAACGGACGGACGGACAAAGCAACCCTATAGGGACATGCTACTCGCGCGCACGATGTAATACGTACAGCGTACAGCGAGGAAGAGGATAATTTTGTGTTGTGCATTTCTTCGTCATCAGGGGAGTTCTTGTCTGCGGTCGGCAGCAAAAAACCGAAATGAGGAAAATATGGACTGTGCGCGAGGAGAGTCTTACTAAATCCGCAAAAAGCGATGTGAATAATTCAAAGTTTCAAAAGTGGCTGCTGCTGGTCGAGTCTGCGCCAATTCCGGCGCACGCAAACGATAAAAACCCATTTTAATACACATCCCTCCCGCGGCCCACCTCACTTACCAACGAAGGGAAAAGCGTGAAACAAAAGTGACATCGATCAATTGTCAATGATGCACATGCAATTTCACCTCGGCTGGAGGAAAATTACATTTTCGAGCAATTTGCCTCGACTGACTGGGCTCCCACCTCCCATTATTGGCAATTTGCTGGCGAAATGGGGGAAACTATCGAAAAGTATATATGGACTTGCAATAACTCCGACGACAACCTTTCAACCACGCGAAACAGATAAAATGCAGCTCACTCCCCTTCTTCAACGTTGTTTTTTTCTTCTTTTCCTTCGCGGTAGGGAAGAGACAAAAGAACATCGCGACCATTATTTCATTGTGCAATTTTCATGGATGATGATGGCGTTCGTTGGCGATGACGATACAAAAGTAAAACCAAAGTTATCTCTGCGTCTTGACGAAGTTAATTTCCGAGAATAAAGAAATGCGCAAGAAGCGATTCGTTAGCACCGGGCGCGCTGCCGGGCGAATGGGCTATAATATAGTCTAAAATGCAAATGCATCTCATCCATTCTAGTGAAGAAATTCAACAACTTCTCGCGCGCGCGCGCTCGCGCCGCTTACGATTAGCGAGAATATTAATATATACGGCGGCGAACGAACGCCAAGAGCGATTCGCAATTAAAAGCAGCGCGACTGGAATGGGCTAACTTAAAAACAACTATGGCAACATTTTTGTGGATCATTGTCTCCATTTGTAATTCGTTGCGCAAACCACAACAACCATGTCCATGTTTTCGCCGGTGTGTGCGTTGTTGTTGGTGATGTTGTTGTTTTTTTCTTCGGGCGCACGCTGTTTGCATTCGCAAGGCCGATGCATCCACCCATCGTGTGTGTCTGTGTCGGTGCATGGCTGGTGGGCACCTGCTCGATGCGTTCGTCGTCTAGACTTCGCCGACATTAAAATGGACACATACACCGACCGACCCCGCTGCGGCCGGAGAGTTGCGCGAAGGCCAGAGGCGAGGTGACGGAACAATCCAGACGGAAAGCAGTCCACATGACGACGACGACGAAAATGCAGCAGACGATGTTGTGCGCGACGTGGAGTGAAATGCAGAAGAGGCGCACGGCGCAGGACAAACAACATCGACATTATGCAGATGTCGAGCTAGGCGAAAGAGAGTGGGTTCTTGTGCAAACAGATGGACGATGACACGGCAAAATAACGACGTCCACCCCCCCAAAGCAAAAGAAAAATCGATTCAACCCTTTCTTCCAAGACTTATAATCAATATTTTAACAAAATTTATATCCTTGTCATTATTTCTTTAAATAATGAAGTAAAAATACGAAAATAACAATGGTACAAGTGAACATTCGTCAAATATGCGAGTACAATTTACGCTTTTTATTTCAAAGCAAACAAAAGGCTACCGGGCGGGCGGTAATATATGTAAATATGCGAATGGCAATTGTTTTTAATGAGGATAAGATGACATCATGTCATGCATGTCTTCTTTCAATTGCATTCAATAAACGACAATCCTTTTGTTTTTGCTTCCTCATATGGGGCGATAATACGGTTTCTTATCGTCCGACATGGTTTTGCTCATTTTAATACCCCAGCTTACTTTTTGATGAGCAGACTTTTCCCAAAGCAAAAACCGAACAATCCGTGTGCATCGAACCCATCCATCGATGAACACACTCGCACAGCCATGCGTAAACTTGGACAGCGAGCAGACGTGTCGACCGGAAGCGTTGTAGACCGCGAGAGTGCCCCGAGCCTAGGCTAGCCCTCGCAAGATCCTTGACGCGAACGGGACACGGGAGAAGCTAATAAGGGATAAACTGCAAGAAGTCACACAAATGAGTCGACGTCTACGCCTCTGTACTACGTCTGGGCATTCAAGCCTTACACCCCACTGCATGTTTCCAAAAATTTTCCCAATAAATTTAACCGGAAAAAAGTATCAAACTCAATATTTATACTTCGTTTTTGATATTTGGCAGAAGAAAATTTTGCAATTATTATAGATTATGGTATTAGGTCGGATTTGGGATACACTTGGTATGTTAGAGTTGTAGCAGAACTTGACGTGCAGACACGACAATACTTTCGCACTTCGACCCTTATCCGTCCGCGTGCAATTGTCCACTACGTCAGGCGAGGGGGAGGGAACGACTACCAGCACTCTCCCCACAGCCAGACGAAAAGTAAGGATAGGATAGGTACGTACCTAGAGTCTAGCGCGGTCGAAATTCGTTGTCGTGCGCGTGGTCAGACGCAATGAGTATAGCAGCGTCCGAGACGGAGACGACATAAAAGCTTGGACGACGACGTCCACACACGCCTGGTGATAATTGCATAGATTCGATACACAGACACTGGGCTCTGGGCTTGCGATATGACTTTGTAGCCAATGTCAGAATGTATTTTATACGAGCTGGGTGGTGGATGGGCAGGGTAGCCGCAATTGCCGCGAAGCGAAAACGTCGGCGGCGACGGCGGCATCGCTATCTTTCCGGCATAAAGACGACGATGACGACGACGACGTGCGGTGCGCGTAAGAAAGGATGGAACGCGCCTTCATTTTTCACATGTTACACCGCGTCACACGATAAATGCGGCAACCTCATGAAGAGATGAAATCGTAATACCGAAACCGAACCTATAAGATGCCATGGATAAAAATGCTCTGCGCGCCCAATTTGTTGTGCTTGGATCCGGATCATACGCGTAGGTAGGTGTCGGATCAAACGGCAGGGCAATTTACGGTCCGCAGTAAGGTGTGACTTAAATTATGACCGCCGACTATGTTATCGATGCCAAGAATGCATATTTCTTTGATTCGCATTGCATATGTCGGTAATAAATCGGCGTCTGAAGTGCGCGAGCGCACCGTGAATGACGAGTTATAGCCGCGTGTCAGAGGCGCACTTTATATAATATAATATCCCAGCATCTGGAGAAGGCACTGTCGCGCTGCTGATGTATGGATACGCTCGGCGACAATGATAATGCAGTTTGCCGCGTGTATGACGGTGGCAACGGCGGAGATTGTGCAATATTTTTCGCGTGATTTAAAACCTCTTCACTATCTACGAGACATTATCCATCCTGCGGTGAGGTGCTGTCTTATCTACTCTACCGCAATGAAATATCCCAATTGCGAAAACTGCCAACGGCCGCCATAAGCACCTAAATGAGTGCATAACAATACAAAGTCTATCTTGAGAATTCCAGGTGTAAACGATCGACAAGCGCAATAATACTAACACTAACAATAACAATAAGTGCGTATTGCTCTCAATTTAAAATGCGATCGTTTACAGTGTAAAAGGGGCGCATTTTTGTTTCCACTCAATAAAATTGCAGCAAAATGCGACATGCATGCATAAATACCAATTAAACGCAACACTTGTAGTCACTTAGTCGTACATACTACAGCTGCATGTCACTCGTAATAAAAATTTATACACGTTGGGTGCCCATGTGCATTCATAGTTTTAATAGGCGGAGGCGGCGGAGATGGCGGTGGCGGTGGTGGCGGCTGCAGCCGTATCCAAATAAATCGTTACCAGGTATAATAGGAGGATTTCCACGGCAGACTGATTTATGCTAAGCGTCTGCCGGGCCCGCGCGCCGCGCTCCGCTCGGGCTGTGGGGCGGTTGCTGCCTTGCCATCGTGTGTGAGGTGGGGTGGGTTCGGGTTGGTTGCGAAGCCAATTGCGACCTCGCGCCACGTATTTTCCAACCTTTGTTGCACCGAAGCCAGGAGGCGGCGGCGGCGGCGGCGGCGGAAGCGACTCCGCCGCCGGCGGGGATCTATTGCCGGCGAGATGCGAAACGCGCACAATGAAAGAATTTCACACTCCTTACTCTCTCTGACTCTCTCCCTCCCTCTCTCGCGCACAACCGCCACCCCCGTGTGCCTGTGCACCACAGTCGAGTCGTAAACTATTATCCGTATCGAACACGTTTCACATACGAGTATTTATTGCGTCTTCTCATTCGGACGATTTATTTTCCGCCACTGCGCCCACGCGGGGTGGCACGCGACTTGCGAACTTTGAATTAAACGCACACGGTGATTTAATTCCATCGCGCGGCACATAAAGTTTCATTTCGTTGCCAAGATTGATGCTTTGCTTTGTAATTATTTCGAAAAAAACAAACAAGAGGTGCGATACAATCCATCTCTAATTAGATGCGAGAGCGCATTTTAACGAAGCTGAAGAGGGCGGCGGCATTTTGTACGAAATCCAATGCCGTTCGTTATAAAAATGCATAATTATCAAAATAAAGTCATTAGTCTTCATTTACGTCTACTAATAAGCGTTGACACTGACAGAAAAAAGGTTGGAGCGAAAAAGGATTGCCCCGGCGAAGAAGCCTCTCTCTTCTCTGTTCGCGCCAATCATTTTTGTTTCGTCTGATTGCAGGCAGCGCCCGCCGCCGAGGTAGAGAAAAAACGCGTGCGCGCGCGAGTAGCACGGAGAGGAGCTTTAATGAAGGGTACTAATCAAGTTTCTCGTGTAGTCAGCACGAACTATACACACACACACACACAGAGGCACACATCAGACACAGGGTGGGCCGTCGAAAAAAGAGGAAATATAATTCGCATTTCTACTTTTACCACGCTGTGTTTTTTTTTCTGTGTGTAAGGGGAGGGAGCGGCTCAGATATTTTTCTTTTAGTCGGCGTGATTTTGTTTTTGCCACGTCCAGCGTTTTCTACGCTTTCATCCGAAGAGTTGGCAAAAAACGGCAATCTTGGCATTAATAAAAATCCGATCGGTTTGTCTAATCGAAATTAGTCTACTCCCCAGACGAACATATTTGTCACGAGGGATTCTTGAAATCTCAAAATTGGTAATTTCAATAACTTTAGATTCTCAAATGGGCATGCTGTAAATTTTTACGACGAACGCAACGTATGAATTTATAAATCTGCATATACGTGTCAATAAAATATGGTCCATGCGTAAATTCAAAATGCTTATTATAGCCGTTCGAATGAATAATGCGACGGTAGCCGTGCCCGCGAAAGGAGTGCCATATCAATACATACATGGGCTTATACCGAGCGCAGAAGAAGAAGCATAAGAAGAAGAAGAGTTGTGCGCGGCAAATATTAAATCGCGCAGCACGTGCGACATAAAAAACGCGCGCGCAGCATCGTAAACCGTATAGGTATAAGTATAATAAAAGAAATGCAAATAAATATTACATGCCCCGACAGTTAAAATATAAAATGCTCCGCCGCTCACCTGCAACTTCTTTTTTACTCGATTTTCTGTCGCTACTGTGCGCAGGGTAACCAAACAAAAATATTTGCGCAACAAATACATGTCGAAATGACTCAAGATATTCTATTATCGGGTGGGATTTAAACGAACCACGAATTTGTTTATTATGCCTACGGGCGTGCCGCTCGCAATCATCGGCGTAGATCTTGATTAGATGAACGATGCTGCCAGCGCGCCGTCCCATCCGTAAACAAACCCCAACGTCATTTACTTATCCCACAATAATGATCAAATATTACCAGAACCCTGATTCCATGTTTGCCATGAAGAACAAGTTAACATCAGCATCACTGTAGTTGAAATTTAAATGTTGCATACTAACGAGCACTCAACCTTAACTATACTATCAACTGCGTACTGCTATGTTGGTTGGATGTTGGTCCACCGTTATTTCAATTCCACGAAGAATGAATTAGACGTGGGACCTCGCTCGCCCTGACGGCGAAACGGTTACGGTTACGATTATTGCACGCGAGTGACCAGTGACCATACTATACTCTCACTTTTGCATTTCGCGCCGTCCGCGTCCAGTGCGGTGGTGATCTTATCTAATTGTCATTTCATTTATTTATAGACCCTCTTAGAGATTGAAGTAGAAGCACGTGTTGGCAATAACTAATTTTGCACCCTGTTGCAAAAGGCTGAGAACTTTTACATCACGTCCGGGACTTCCCCACCCTGCGCCATCGTCAATGACGGGAAACTTTCGCCATTCACTCCTTTCTCGCCACTCGGCGCTGCGCTTTTCTTTGCGCGACCGGAACTCGCCGTTACTGTTGCGCGCAGCAGACCGTCCGTCTCACCCGCCCATCCCACCCCGCAACCGGCTGCTAACCTCTGACTAGAAACCGATGTTAGTTGTCGACCGCCCCCCACACGCACACCCCGCCCGTTCGCGCAGGGGAATAAGAATTAAAGGAAGCCGAGTGCAAAAACCAACTAAGCTTAAAGTTCAAAAAGATAAAGAGGCATTCTCTTTGCTTCCGTCCGCCTTCCGGCATCACCGCCACGTCGATCGGGAAAGGGTATGAGGGGTGCGGGACGAAGCTATAGCGAGAGCAACTATAGATGTATTATTCTTTCAGCAGAGCACCCCTGGCGTCGGTCGCCGTCGTCGTCTCGTACGTTTCGATCAACACGTTTAAAACTTTAAATTGCCTTGGTTTATTGTACGTACACGTCGAGTGTTCGGTTCTTCTCACTCCTTTCCGTTTTTCTTGTTGCAACGGCGGCGGCGCGGCCGGCCGCTGTTTGATAATTAAAATTTGCGCCGCCCGCGTCCGAAAAAGTTTGCGCAACAACACTTTAACGAGTTTCAGTTACTCTTTGCTCTCCCTCCCTCCCTCTCTCTTCCTTTCAGCGTGCATTGAAAATAACCCCCCGCTTTAAATTTATTACTCGCCAAACAGTTAGTTGGTGATTAAATTTGTATGCGTCCTAATATAATTGATTGAATTCTACCCTCCCTCGGTTTTTGTTGGCACACACCAAATTGAAAGAAACACCCAAGTTTTATTTGCATTTGCCACATGTTTAATGTCATCTTATTTACGCATAAAAAGTTCTTTGCGGTTTGCGGGTTATGAGAAATAAGGCAAAGAGTGTTTGATAAAAAATTGGAGAGACTTAATCCACCCGACAGAGAGAGGGTTGGTACATAGTACATATATAGGAATCGGTTTACATAAATGTCCTTTGACAAGGTAAAAATATTCTTGCGCGAAGGAAATACATACGCATCGATATCGGGGCGAGCGTAATATTTATTTATGCTTACCGAATCGAAAGAAAAGAAGAAATTGAATGAAGGGATTCAATTTTACTCCGGGTTTTCGGTTTGGTACATTTTCAAATCCCTGATGTAAATTTTTTTGCGCGCGCCGGACGGACGGATGCTCCATCCGCAACTTAACGCGTAATATAAAAGTGCATGGTCATTGCACACCGTTGCGTTGGTACTGGGCTGGCACAAATATAATCCACATCTCAACCTTCTTATGACTAGGAGTTTATATTTGATCGACTCGCGTATACTTTGCGCCCCCCGGTGGCATGAGATAGTAATACGAAATGAGACTCTCGATCCTCTTAAAGGGGTAGGGTGCATATCTACTCGAAGACATCTCCGCGTTCTTTTGCAACCGACACCATTGCACATCGCCCACGCGCTATCTTTGGCGGGAAAAACGACGCCACACACACACCCAGACATCAGTGCAGCTACAACAACTCCAAAGTTGGCAATTTGAAAAATCCTTCTATATTCAATGCCAATGGGCGGGATGCTGCACGGCGAAAGTCTCGGGAGAAGCACTGCTGTTGCTGCAGGGCTGTGTGAAGGCGCCGGGCATCGCAGTAGCAACGTGACATCGCGATTGCCGAATGCGCGCACGTGCGCGAAAACGGTGCGAATTGATCGCTTTGGGGACCGTGTGCATCTGAGTGAGGATCGTACGATTCTATTGCTTTTCTTGCGCGCGAAAGGTGAGGTAAGTACACATTCATAGGGTACATGCGCTACGAAATTGACTTTTTCATGTTTAATCCGATTTTTGATGGTGTGTGTGTGTGTTGGGGTGGCTGGGTGCTCCAAAATATAACATGTGGTATGGAAAAGTGAAAAGTGTAATCATTATACCATCGACTCGAACGCAAATTGGCTTTGTTAGGCTGCTAGACTGAACTGACCAAAAATGCGAAGGGCAAGCCCATTATAATGAAGAGAAACACTATACCCGACTGGTAATGTTATCATTTCATTGTTGTTTTCTTGCAGCGAGATACTGATATACTAGTTAGCGAATATTGCTGCCGGCTATCGACTTCGACTTTGTCGGCAAAACGTGCCGCAACGCAATCTGCTCTAAATGTAGTGCACAATAAAGACTTACAATTAGATATGCGCTCCTTATTTCCAATCGCATTACTTAGGGTTGCCAAATAAATTGATAATTATTTTTGATTTGCAGAAGAAGAGAAGACGCCCACGTCAAAGTTGAAACGTCCTGCCATTTCGAACCAATTACGAAACGGAAAAGCTTGTCTAATAGTCTTCACTGGAATGGGGACCGGGCGGGGGGAGGTCATACTGCGCGTCTAGACAACACACATGTGGGCGAGACAGAGGGCGGTAGCGACCTTCAATGAGCGCTGCGCACTCGCCTCGCCACCCCCGCCGTTATCGACGGCCGGCAACAGTGCACAACGAACAAAGTGCATCCACCGGGCTGCCATAACGGCGCGGCGCGGCGCGAAGTGAGTGCATCCGCATCCACGCAGTAATTGCAGGATTTCGTTATAGGTAAAACCGTCCGTCCAGTTATGATGGATGTGCACCATCAATATAACGAGCGATGACGTTTAAAAATTGCGCCCCAAAAACGACGCGTTTTACCCGTTGCATCATCGACAATATCTCTCACCCATGATTGATAAAATTGATACAACGAGATAATGCATCGCTCAAGTTTGGTTTTGTCCGCCTAACTTGCGTAACATTCAACTCGAATGCTATTCGCGCGGACAATATCACTGAGCCTGCGCTGTATACGAATATATGCAGATTGGGCGCTGCAATTTGTTTGGTGATGCAGTTCGGACACGCGACACGCATCATTGCCCATCGTCTATTCGGACTTAATTTGAATTAATGATTCGAAATACTGGTGCCGGCGATGCGTGCGAGCACGGTCGGCGGTGGCGGTATGGGCAGTGCAACGCAGAAATGTGCAATGAATGCCGTTCGTATGTTGTGGAATGCATTCCGTTCGTCGCTTTAAAACAACTGCGCTCCCCGATGAAAACATCATCGCTGCACACCGCATGCCTTTCATGTCAATGATAAAAGAGATAAATGCACCACGGCGCGAGAATACTCACTGCAAACAAATTGGCTTTGATTTTGGGATATTTAAAAAGTCCTCTTGTCGGAAATAATAACAATAATAATAATGAAAATATTCTGCTGAATTTCTTTCAGTGAAAACTAGAAGGATATTGCAAGAAATCAAAAAACAGCGCATGTGAGACCAACTTTATATTCGACGAAAACTATAGATTTATATTCAAATTGACAATTCCTCTCCGGGCGGTGCAGTTATCGGCGAAGGACTTGTCGCATAAAAAATATCTCTTCACTTATCGATTATCATCAGTTCGCAGCTACCGATGCAAAAATTATTAGCAAAATTTTGCATATCTGTTTATCATTTCCATGGCAAAAGTTACTAAATTTCTGCATGAAATGTAGAGTCACCCAGAGGTAATCCTGCAGCCGTACGCCCGCCAACCACTATGTATGCAAAGAGCGTAGAAGGTGAGTAAATACATTTATTTTCTCACCGTCGGCGTCGCCGCAGAAGAATAGGCTTGATTTATTTCGCCTAAATGGCAAGTGATGGCATAGGGAATAGGAACATTTTTAGTATTGCAAAAAAGGAAACGCAGAGTGAGAAGGCGCGCAGAGAGGCCCAAAGGTTAATAAACGAATCAACGATGTTCGCGTTGGCGGAGACGCCCCTCTGGGGAAATGAAGGCCGCAGCATCGTCGCCGTCGTCGAAGAGGGCCATCAAAGAAAACGACTATGGTTTGTTGATTTAATTCGAACGGCGAATGAATTCGTATTGCGCATCGATGCAAAGATTTTCATAAATCGAAAAACGCCGCTCTGCGGATCGGATGGATAATGAAATGTAAGCTAAGCTTGAGCGCTCGCACGACTCACTTTGGCAAACAAGCATTCGGTGGCGAATTGAATTATTCCTTCCATCGCGCGACAATATTTTTCTATCATTGCGGAAGTGTTAACACACCGATATCGTCCAATCGCCACGCATTAATTCCGCGCGTGGGCCGATGAAATTTATTAACGGTCATTAAAAGCCATAAGTGAATAATAACACACTCACTCAACCGGCTACCGCACAACCCTTAGCGTGTATGGGTTACCATTAGGAGCGTTGGGAGGGTGGACGGACGGGTGAGTGGATGGGTGGTAACAATATCAAAATCGGCTCTTATGATGGGCCATAATAATGCGGCGCCTCTGCAAATAGGGAAAACGACCGCATTCAGGAAGGCACGGTCTCCCGACCACTACGCACGCATAACGCGCGGCTATTTATGTAAGTTATTAATTATCTATATGGCGGGTCACGCAATCGTACGCCGCGCCGCCCCTTCCTCGAAAACAATGGCTTTTGCGTTACGTTATATTTATGGATTACGGTTACCATCATAAAATTGGATAATAATCCGTTCGAAATATACTTCAACAAAATAACTTGCTGTTTCTGATATTTTTTGTTGCAAAGAAACAAAACTAGCGTTCACTCAACGAGCGTATAAAGTAAGCGGAGCGAAGGAGACGTCTACGTCGGCTAGACGACACTGTTCTCTGCGTTCTCTGTGCTGGTGCAGGCAACAATGTGCACACGGGGGCGACGTCGACGTCGACGTCGACGTTGTTTGCCCAGACAGATTGTACGCAATGACCTCAGCACTACTCTTCCGAGCCCTGCGGTCTCGGCCTAGTATTTTTTGCGCACGTTTCGCCATGCGCATTATGCATGCGCCACCCAACCAACCAAACCGTTTCCAGCGAGCATCGAAAACCCACCTAAACCTGGCCACTTGGCGTCGCTGTATGCGGGCGCAGAAGTGCCTGCCCCGTGCAGCAGCAGCAGCAGGGACGAATGCAAACAAGTCCTTCAAACCGCAAGTAGTATGCGCGAAACCTGGCGACATACCACTCGAATTGAATGCCGTCGGAAGTGGAGATTTTCGGACAAGCGCGCGAGAGCGAGGTAAATATAGTTGTTTACATTAAAAATTACATGTTATTTTCGGTCTTCGGCCCACTCGCCCTTCTCTCACCTCTCACCACTCGCACAAGGTATGCAAATTCGCATTTTTCCCGCGAACAAACGAAAACATGTACGAGTATTCAGGTATTTATTTCGTGCGACAACATGACT
>JARJDR010004430.1:0-12092 GCA_030264135.1 Myllaena sp. GC000078 | reverse complement strand
TAACCGAAAACGTTATATCCGATCAAATTTACATGGGAAATGCTTGGGGCCATCCTGAGGTGAACGTTATATCCGAGCAAACGTTATATCCGAGTACGTTATAACGAAGTTCTACTGTAGTTTGTCTTTGTCCTGTCCAAACTCGTTCCTGAACGCCGCCCAGTGAGACAGGCAGGATGGTGATAATAAAATTCGAATTAAATTATAGGCTACATGATCATTTTCTGCAATTACGCATCATGTATGCATTGAAATATAAATTTCCTTGAACAATATTGGGTAGAAAGGCTACTTACTTGTATTCTAGCTTCCGTCAATCCAATTTTCATCGCAAGTTCCTCTCTGCAACAAAATAACAATATGTAATAAATATATCGATAAATTGAAATGTTGTGAAAGGCGGGGCACACGGGCGAGCGCATTAGTCAGAGAGGAAAAATTCCAGGTAAACCGCATGGAATTCCGTCTAGCAAAGCCAACGGGACACTGCGCGGTGGCCGGCAGCAGACAGCGGACCATTTCGTCCGGTAGACACCTTTTAGATAAGGTGTCTACCAACTAATTTGAGCGCCAAGACCCACCAACCAACCACACACACGGCATAATTGTAGCGCGCGAGCTGTAAAGTCCAAAGTGTGCGCGACGACACGAGTTATAAATCTCGGAGGCACACTTCAACGGGCCGCTCTTTTTTACTGCCTCCGTCCGTCCAGCGCGCGCGCGCGGCGCTATGAAGGAGAAGACGGACTTAAAAACGTTTGATAAAGTCCTCTTCGCGGGGCGATTGATACCGAAATGCACGCGCCGTGAGTGCTATGACTCTTACGGCCATAAATGGGGTCGCTTTTAGTTTCGTTATCGCCACACACACACGTACACAAGAAAAAGTAGAAGCGATGAAGTAAAAAAACTTTTGCATTCCGTCAAAGGAGCATTCCGAGCGCTTTAATCGATACGAAAGTACGGCCAGTATTGCATCCATGGACTTGGTGGTCCGTCCCAATCGTCGGGAGGAAAAATTGCTTCTGATGCAAAAGTCACAGTGTAACTATGCATATCCGGCGATTA
Source organism: Myllaena sp. GC000078 (assembly GCA_030264135.1). Lineage (NCBI taxonomy): Eukaryota > Metazoa > Arthropoda > Insecta > Coleoptera > Staphylinidae > Myllaena > Myllaena sp. GC000078. Next base: position 11,024 of record JARJDR010004430.1, on the reverse strand, counting down.
AGTGTAATAAATGACGTGCAAAGTAAGTAAGTGAGTAATGAGTAATGGGTAATTTTCAATATTGACGCCGCGCCGCACAGGAAACAGCAATACAGTATGCATATAATTGTATTTCGTAATTATACGCACCTCGTGAAGACGTCCGGATAGTGCGTGCGCGAGAAGGCCTTCTCGAGCTCCTCGAGCTGGTAGCTGGTGAAGGTGGTGCGATAGCGACGCTGCTTGCGCTTCGGCGCAAACTCGTCCTGCTCGGGATCGCTGCCGTCGCTGGCGTCGCCGCCGCCCGGCATTGGACGCGGCTCCACCACCGCCGGATTCGGCGCGATCTCTTCCGATACGCCCATAATCGAGGGGTTGCTTTCGGGCCTCGCTGTTGCGTCTGCAATGCACAAAACAAACAAACATTTATTTAGTGAAAAAAATTCAACAAATGCGTGCGCACGCATGGCGCACACGCTCGTAATGGGTAATTAGCGATTTGAGGCATGAGCGTGAAATTAATTTTTAATTACAACTCTCCCAATCTCTTGTGTTTTTTTTTCCACACGAAATCAAACACAGAAAGCCGTTATACGCGGGTGATCTCATCATCATGCGCGCATATACGTTTATGGTTGTAGTTTATTGGCTTAATTTGATTAAAATTATATAATGTAATGTTTTATTTGAATAATATTGCGAATGCTGCGCACCCGGCGCACCCGCGATTCACGATGCGATGATATGTAATTTCGTTTATTGTTATTCCGCACCATGCGAAAGAAAGCGCCTGGCGTACTCGTATTAATGCAAATTTTGCATCACGCATCATGCATTCATATAAAAAACAAACGAATGTATAATGAAAGATTAATTCTTCGCTGGTAATTTAGAACAAACGACTAATGCATATTTAAACGTTTTCGACACATTCGAAGCGTTTTATTTTTGCGCAAAAACTAAATGGTGTTTGTATGCGCCTGTGTCTGTATACAAACTAGCGATTATTATAATCGACCCTCATTTCTTTTGCACGCCTATGGAAACCGAATCAAAATTGAAATTAAACACGAATTTAATTCGCATTATAATTATGCCGAACCCGATTCACTGTGCGATCGACAACAAAACCAGAATGTCTTTTGTTCCAACCGACAATGTCATTAATAACGCTAAACGCTTAATGAATTCTATTGTTATAAACATTGCTTCGACACACCATTAATATCATACAAATCTAATAATTATTACTGTTGTTTTTCGGGGTAATTTGCATCTGTTTAATTACTTATATTTATAATAAAGTTTTTTGGTTATAAATTCAAGAACGACACGACTGAAAATCAATTAAAACTCAATGCGATTTCTTATTATCTATCAAGTCAGAATTATAATATCTTATTAATCGGTACAATCAATTGGCGCACGCCCTATTCATGCGGTAGTTGTCTAGCTGGTGTCTAATAGTGGGTCACGATTAATTGCCCACGTTGAATGGATATTGATTATTACATGGCTAACGTGTCGATGTAACCGGTCATTTGCGTTTGCTTAATTAGATCACAAACGAAAATAATAATTAACACACTTTGTAGTGAATGCACAACAACGCATATTCATGATTGCGTTAAGATCAATAGTTTAAACATTAAATTGGGTAACTACTGTCCTCACATAAGCTGAACAAATATGAATCACTTAAACAAAATGGAAAAGTCTCTAACGTCCTGTATAATGCGCTGGCCATAACAATTATCCGCAGATATCATTAAGATATACATAATTAAAACGCGTTATTTATTTATTATTTATGCGCTATTAATAGTTAATGAGCAATTTGTTATAGTGACATTTCGCTTTTTGTGCGTAGAACGAACGAACGCAGTCGTGCGCTAAATATTATTTATTAACCGGCTACCGAGTCCGAAACAAATTGCGCTTAGCGTTAAATAGTTGTCAATGAGTATTAAAAATTTAACCGCACGGGAAATTGTTATTGCTGTTAATTGAACGCGAACGCTGCCTCGCATCCGCCGGGCCGCCGATCTTGTGAAACGAATTATTAATTTGTAATTAGCGACGAGAACAACAACAACAGCAACACACGCTCAACAACGTGCGCGCGCGCGCGCCTTCACTAATAAATCGATTCGCCGCCGCCAATCGAAAACGCATTAACGCAGAGCTGATTCATTCAGAGAAACGCCAGTAATTAGTAATTAAATCGAATTCAATGTTGCGACAACACGATTTCTAATTAATTACAGATTTGAACGTAATATTGCCTACACACGTCTGTTCTTTATGAACGGTTGTACTAAATATGTAATGAGATTGTTTAATTTAAAAAATTTACCGACGAATATACAATAATTTATAGCTGGCGAGCGCAGAAGACTTAATTTAAGTACATCTGACATCGGACACGATGCATCCGCAAGTAATATTAAGTGGATTAAAATTTTTATGGAAATTAACGGATTCTGTAATGAAACTGTTTCACACTAAGTACACGGAGCGTGATGGGTTTTAATAAAAAATTAACGCACGTTTTTACGAGCCGGGCCAGAGGAGCGATGAAAGGATGGGACATACGATACTTACGCCACGGACATGTCTCTTACGACGCGACGGACGGGTACGGAAAGGATGTATACGATGTATGCCGCTTTTTTGTAACTGGCCAGTCATGCGTCGTCTTTTTTATATTAATCGGGCGCCGTTTACTCTTTACCACAATTTTTTACCCGAGCGGGGCAAAAAGAAGAAGAAAATACACAACACAACGCGCAACACGAAAGAGTGGCAAACGATGCGTGGCGAGAAGCAATGGGTTATGCGCATGCATGTTCACCATGCATGTACGACACTCTGGGGCAGGTGTCGAATAAACGAGTTTCTGTCGTAGTTTCCTTCCCTTCGACGGCGACGCGTGCAAATTTTCATGCGACTATGTTGTTGCATGTACAGTTACACCACTCTTCCTGCGGTTAATTATTTCGTATACTTACATATTATATTATTATTTATTATATAGAAAACGAAAGCATGTCCTACCAGCAGAATTTTTGGTATTTTTTTAATGGCAACATGCGCCAGCCTGGGCGAATTTTGAACGAACAGGGCAAAATAAACGGAATCGGAAAGGTAAAGTAATGAAGAGATAGGAAATTAATGCACGACGCATTCGTGGAATGCAGACTGCGACTGCTCGGCGTCGTCGCTATTATCTCTTCTGTCGCGCCTGATCGAAATTTTCAACCACTCTTCTTCTTCTTCTTCTTCTTAGGCTGCTTCTTCTTCTTCATGTTGGGCACCCGGGCGCTGATTTGATGATGTCGCGACATCCGCGATGTAGGTACTTACACGATGTTAATGTGTAAAACTCGTTCGTGGATCACATCGTCACATCGATTCGATTAATTACGCCGCCGCTTATGTTGGCTTTCATCTCCTCGACGCAACATGAACATAAACGCAAAATTAAAATAATGAATCAATCGAAATTGCCTAACAAATAATGTTTGTATTTGTATTCTTTCACCATCGTGGTGATTATTACATCAGTGCGTGAAGAAGAGATTTCTCCGCGGCGCTAGGCAGTTCCTCTTCAACGGTCAGGTCGGCGCGTTAATCATTTCACGTGTCGATGTCCGGGGGAAGGGGGCACAGGGGGGTGTAATTATGTTATTATCTCGCGGAACACGGATATATTTAGCTAAATGACGAGATGCGGCCGTGGCGCGGGAAATTATAGGTGATGACAAATTTACAAAAAGCCCCATTAATGATCTAAATACGCCGACATCAACTGCATACTGCAAGAAGACGCGCGGCGTTCGTTCACACAGCCACGGCGACGTAAATGAAGTAATGAGTAGAAAAACTGTCTTAAATGAGTTGCCGCATCGCATGTATACACCGCACTAGGTACTTGCAACATACAATCGTACAGGATTCATTTTGTTCATTTACTAACCTCTTTCTCCTAGCCAGCAACGCGAAGACAAACCAACCGCATTAGCAAAAAGAGATGTCTTCTAAACTGGAAATAATTGTTTTACCGTGCTGTAGTAGTACAGGACAATTACGAGAGTACATTCGTGTTTGTTTCTTTGTTTTCTAAACTGTACATATAATGGCCGTAATTAGTTAATGTTTTCATAATTTCTTAATTAAAAATACATTATATCGCGAAACGCGCCATGCAAAACATCGTCTCAACCCCAAAAAGGCTGCTCGCTGATCGAATCAATTCCGTTTCGTCATTTAACATGCGCTTGACGAGCAGAGGTAATTAAGGTTGACAGACGCACGCGGTAGAATCATTAGGGTCGGATTAGGAGAAGGAGAAAGGATTCGAAATAAAAGCAGCATTAACATTCCGCACACTTATCTTTTGGAACCGCGGTGCTTTCGGCAGCGTCCCAAGAGACGACACAATTAAAACGCACCCCGTTCATCCAGTCAATTAGTTGCGCACCTGATGCGCATTGGTACGCGTGCGCACTAATGAAGTTTAGATTAGACACGACTAATAGTTTTAGATTACAACCCGAGCGAATGCAATAAAAATCATCAAGTGACCGGCGACTGGTACGCAAACGCATCCTACACTTTGTCATCATGAGTGTAAAACGTAGCGTTCGGCGCGATGCATCATGCATATGCCCCACTGATGCTATCTACAAATTTAATTATATTTACGCTAATTATATTTTTATGTAAGCGGCGAACGCGTATGCGCATGTAACTACAACGCAGCTCGAATGCATTCTTAATTAACACGAATATTACCTATTCATTGTTCGCGCTCGCGATGTTGAATGCAGGTAAGTGCTTTACTCAAGCACACATATGCCCAGCCGGCTTCCGGATGTCTGCCGCAGCGCCCGCGATAATGCTGTCGCTCTTGTCGCTATGTGTACTAAACGATTCTTTTGTTCATCTTTGTTGATAACGCAACGCCGTCTCATTTGCATACATTGCCGACTACAAACGACTACCTCAAGTTTCAATTTAGTTTGGAGACGCGCATTAGTTGCTGCTAAACGTAACCATACTTATTAACATGTCGTTGTGTCTGGCGCTGGTCGCATCATGCGGGTGGAACTATGGCAAATTGCGTCCGACAAGAAAGAGGCAGTGCAGGTACAAATTAAACAGTTATCCGATATGCAAATAGCTCCATACACCATGTGTAAAAACATCGATACATTGCAATTGCGCGACTTTGTTCGTGTTGAGCAAGGTTTCCACTTACACTCGGTGGATAGGGACAAACGACGAACGAAACGGAAAAAAAACGCTCATCTTAATTATACTATAATTACGTTTTATCTGCGAGCGGTCCGTGTTGTTTCCGAGGAAGTGCGTTTCATGCACACACCTCAAACGGCAGCCACTACACTACAGTCCACCGTCGAGCAGTGCGTCGCTAATGACATGTAATTCTTTGCTCAATTACGTATGTTACGTATGTGCCTACGTACGTACGGCGACACAATCCGGACCCGAAGAAAGAAGAAGAGTCGAGTTGACTTCTTCTTCCATGTTTCCTACAATCGCCGTCGGCACTGTTAACCAGCTACCGGCATTACACCTTTGTTGACTTTTTCTTTTTGCCGCGTTTTAATAAGCATACGTTATGTGTGGTGGTCGTCGCATATAGGAAATGTAATAACTGCATAAAAACCACCACGTTCATCCGTTTAACAACACAGACCGGCGTAGAAAAACGAATCGGGAAGATGTCATATGGATAGGTACCAACATAGTCACCATGATTAAGTGAAAAAGTGACAAAGCTGTGAATGCGCGCGTCGATGTGCAAAAATTAAATGCAATTAGATGTGTGCGCCCGCCACACGCTTTACAACGCTGCGGCGCAGTCGTAAACTGGAATAATATGACGCAATTAACGAAAACGAGAGACACGCGCGTGAATCACAGCAGTTAAATGTCGGCGGGTAGGTAAATACCACGACGCCCAACCATCCATTCCATCGAGTGCGAAAAGAAGGGATTAGACCATTAGACAGACCACTGGAAGTCGGCATGAAATTGTTGCAAAACTTATTCGCGCTGGCAAAATCGAGAAAACAAAAGCAGCGAGGTCGAAATGCACGTTTATGAGCCATTTCAATTAAAACGAGAGCCGCGCGCGCGCGTTTATACTCACTCGCAATTAACAGGCGGAAATTGCAGTTGCGCGTTTTACTCCCAGCGGCGACATAAAAATTAGGAATAGAGCCAATTTCATGTCGATAAATTAAAGGATTCTCCAATTTCCGCGATTTTCGCTGGAAACATTAGCCACACAGCCGATAGAGATATCCGCGCGGTTAATTTGTTTGCATTACCGTCGCGCGGCGTGTGGCGAATTAATTGGATTTTCCATGGATTTAATGCCATAAAAAATAAGGACATATTGTGTGTGCCAGCGGATTGATTGAATTGGCGCGGCGCGTTTATTGTTGCAACTTCGCGCGAACAACACGCAGGCACCGGTGCAGAAAAACGCCGTGCGCAAGAATTCAAATGTCCGTGTGATTATGTGACCATCGGTCGCGAGCGCGATCCCAAGAACGAATCCGTCACGCGGCGCACCGAGGCGCAAATGGAGACATAATACCCGCCTGCCGCACGTCATGTGCGAAAGAAGCGCGATGCAAAAATGTGGCAGCGATTGAAATGTTTCACATAATATCGGTCCGGCATCATGCTTCCGACGAAATGCCGTCCGTCTCATGCCGTTCTCATGCAATGCGACGCGACGAGACGACCATTCGATTTCTTGGTACGCAACCGATGTAATTCGATTATGAACGCGGACGAGTTGCATATCTCGCATAACGCATTATATTAATTATCATTTGTTCGGCGCAGTGCATCCTACCCATCCAATTGTGTGCCTGCCGGCGTTGCGCCAATTAGTACGCGCCGAAACCCGTTGTCGGCGAGACGGGGAAGGCTTATTAGTGGCAAAGTGCAGCTTTTAATGACCGTCGGAGACCCGGCATGCCGAAAACGGTGCGGGCGCTAAAAAATCAGCGTGCGCGCGCGCAAGAAGTTGTGAAACGTGCGCGACACTTCTTGTGCATCCGAAATACACACGCGTGCTCACGCGCGGTCCAGGTCAATGAAGAGATCGTAAAATTAATGCGAAATTAATTGTGTCCCTTTGCAGCGTGGTGCGCGACAGCGGGCTGTGGGCCTGCTTTAAAATAAAGACACATTGTGCGGTTTTTTTCTTGCGGCGCGCTCGCGCTTTTTCAGCGCCCTGGGAATGACGTTAATTTTATCGAGGCCTCTTGGCCCTCTTGGTTGTGATTTTATCGCGTTCATTGTCTTTCTGGGCGCGTTTCTTTTTGCGTCTTCATTTCGCGCCGAGTCGACAGACTCGTCAAATAATAATAATGCGTTGAAATCACTGCTGAAATCAAATACTTCTCAGAAAAAAATTCAAAATTAGATAAGCAGGTAATTTACATATGTTGGAAAAAACTAGAAATGGGGAGGGGCGAGAGAAAAGCAATTCCACCATCATGCAATGTCAATAATTGACGATAAACGCATCTATGTATAACATCGCGTGCGCGACGACCATAACTACATAATTGAGTACATAACTGATCGATAATGCACCGCATGCGCCATTCGTCGAGGGGACATGCTAGTAACGTACTCTTGCATTGTAGTTCATTTTTTCGTTTGAACAAATCGAGCATGACATTTAAATAAGTAGCTTGTTGTAATTATATTAAATAATAATACCATAATGGCAAGAAAAACTCTACATCGGCGATATTGCAACAGCAATAAGTATAAACCGAAACTTGTTAATTGGTGAGATAATCACCGGTGTGTTTTATAGTTTGGCGCGCGCTCGCGCACACACTCACACTCTCCGCCGTCATGTGGGCTGCGCCGGCCGGTTGTCGATGTCGTTATCGAAACAGTAAAAACTTATTCTGCACAACTCTCATCCACACACACACACACACACACACACACACACAACTCATACACGTAGGAAATTCAAATTTCCTGTCGTAACTCAACTCAACTTGCCGTTTAATTACGCTTTACAGCTCAATAATTTTATTCATCGCTCTCTCGTGAAATGTGTAGCAAGTCATCAAACCGTCCGTCCGTAAGACTTAATATAAATTGTAATTAAATTATTAGAAAAGACGCTTTACTTCCATCTATTTATAACCACGTAAAAAAGAATGATGTGCTCTGCATCCAGTCGAGACTAGAGCGGAGAGCGCGGGCAATAAAATTAGAATTAAACTACAAAAATTAATTCGGAGCGCTATAAAAATTATAAAAATTCAACATGCGTCGCGAACGCGCGCGCGCGCGTGGAGGAAGTCGAACGAACGGCCGCTAACGACGAAAGCTTAATTACGCACGAAAAATGTAATTTGTAAAACGCACGATGGAATAATTACGCCAAATGCGATTTGTCTGCGTGGCTGCGTGTCTCTTTGTTTGTACGTTTCCAATGGTCGGGCGCGGGTGCGCGATTTGTGATATGTGATTGTAATAAAATTACTCACACGAAAGCTTATAAAATATGAAATATATTAAGCGGGGCGCTGTCGATGTCGTGCACCGAGTTTTATAAAATTTTATTAATAATATAAAATTCAATATGATATAAAGTGGTTTCTTTGTTTCCAAGGTGCATTACAAACACGGGTGCGGGCGCAAATCCAATAAGTAACTACAGAGTGATCGCAGTTTTCCATAGCGCACATGATTAACTAAACGCCACCAAAGGGATAACATCGTTAATGCACATGAAGGAGTAGGAGACATGTGTTGAGGATCAGTTGATCGTGGTATAGCTAACTGTTTGTCTGCAGGCCACCATTAACGTCTCATTCGCATGCGCGCATTTCGCGGCCTTTAGTAAAACCGGGAATTTACGACTATGCGGCGTTGAAGCGGTCATAAAAAAGCTTCGAATAAAACCAAATGCTCAATATAAAAATCAATGCACTTCCTTGCCTTTTGCGATATTTTGTGCGTGCTCACTTCTCAATTTGTCACCGGAAATAAGGACTTTAGATTTTCTCAAGAAATTCTCACAAACAAACGGCCTGGGTATTATTCTAATGCTACGCCGGCTACCGGTTGATTATTACCAATTGTTATTTAACTATCGGCGCGTTTAATGACCAGGACAACCGTGTGTGTACCTAGTTTAAATTTAAGCAAATCACTCGCGCCACTCATTATTATTAACACGACGGCGACGGCGACGGTTTAAAACTCTCTAATAGCACAGTAGCGCCGCGCCGGCAACAACAACGGGCTCGAGGGCAGTAGTAAAATCACGTTTGCCATCCAGCGCAAGAAGCCCGAGTCCAGCGAGAGGGTATTAATTATGCGCGTATTGCGAAACGGCTACCGAATCTCGGCGCTGGCGCGAGCCCGCGTAAGTGATTGCTGGTTAAACTAATTTGCACTCGCACTAATGTGCACGAATGCAGAATTCCAGCGAAATGTTTAAGCTGCAGCACAGCATCCAGAAAGAAGGCAGGAGTGTGTGTCTCTGCATGAATGGCAAGCGAACAAATCGCCGGCGATAATAGACGTCAAATGATAGAGTTTGGTATCTACACTGAAAGGGTTATATGATGCAAATATACGCGAGTGTGAGCGGTAGTAAAATGAATGGAGGAGACGCATAAATATCACATCGATAAGTTAAAACGTTGTTGAAAAGCTAATTGCGGAACAATGAATCCTCGCTCGCATGGCGTAACTGAAACGTTATAGTACCTAAATGCGTAGGTATACAGCGCACATTTCGATACACATGTATGGTATATGTTTGTGCGTTAACTATATTTGCCCCGTAATTATTATTGCTTTCGCATTTCATTTGCGTTTTACTATGCACATAATGCGGCCGCGTGTTTTCTTTTGTCGTCGACCCGAACGAACAGTTTCGCAACGCTTCGTTTCGTTTTCGGTTTTTTTTCTTCTTCTTGCGAGCTATTATGGGATGTGTTTAAGAAATTCAATTACATGTCCACTTAATGTGTAAATATCGAAATGATCGCAAATTGTTTGCGTTAATTTAAAAACCCTTTTCATTTCTTTCAAGTTTGATGAATTAAGCAATTGATAAAAAGCAATGTGTGCTTTAAATAGGTAGGTGCATCATTAATGCGGCCAATTATCGCATGAATTCAGACGTAACTATTAATGATGGAGCGTGTTTTATAATTTGCAATTGAGCAGCATTAGCGCATTGCGCATTATTATGTAATTCGATCCGATGAACTAGACTCCTCTTCGCGATTGCATTGCTGAATCGCTTTGTTTGTGCCGCACCATAATACCTATTAGCGCACTTTACTTAATTTCAAATCAAACCAAGCGCGGCGAATGCAAGATGTTTGTTTGCTCAACGCTGAAGAAATCTGCTTATTAAATATTATACAAATTACCTATTTCCATGTTATTCAATTCTGTTGAAAGTGAAGTTTGATTCACATAGAAAATTGGTTTTATTATTTTCGAAACTCATATAGGTACTTAAGTATTGATCAATTCGTTAATTTTCGATTAATAATCATTCTGAATAGAATAATTTTCTCTTAATGACCGGAAAATGCTAATGCAATCGAAAGCAATTAAGCATTGACATTTATTAAGGCTGCTTAAGACTTTTGAAGCAACGTTTGAACCGCAACATTTCAAAATCACTACATATAAAAAAAATTGAATAAAAAAGAATATACGTTTATATCGTTTGTGTAATCAAGATTATTATGTATCAACCGATCTGCATTGATCAATCGATAGCTAAAGAAATCGATGCCAATGCGATTGGAAATGAAACAGTTACTTATAGTGTGTACCTACGATGTAATTAAGTACCATGTGATCTGGCGGGAACGGCTAATATACAGGGTGTCTGACGCAGGGTGTGACAGCCGAAAACTGTGGGTAGCTTGGGTTAAACTGAGATGAAAAGTTATGTACCATTTTGAGATTTGCGCAATAGTGTCGAAGATAAT
>JARJDR010004425.1:0-12440 GCA_030264135.1 Myllaena sp. GC000078 | reverse complement strand
TTTTTTTAATCATTGGGTGTACATGTATGCATTATATGCATTAGTATGGTTGGATTTTTATAAGCGCGCAGGTTTGACAGGTTAGTGCCTCTCACTCTTACTCGTAGCTCTCACTGTGTGAACGAGAGAGAACGGATATCGTTCTCTTTCGTTTGCACCTACGCGCTGTTATTAAGTGAGAGTGAGAGGCACTACCCTGTCAGACCTGCGCGCTTATTTTGCATTGAGTATAAGTATCACCACATAATACTGGTATCACACTAGTTGTTAAATAACATACATTTGTCAGAGTTTTATGTAGTTAAATACAAAAAATATTGCACTCGTATGACCGTCAGATTCGTCACTAAAGCGGTCTGTGAGACCGCCTGCAATGGCAAAATGCCGTTAGCGCGACGAAATAGAATAGGCGGTCAGGTTTGGTCAAGAAGACTAGAATATAGTCTTCTTGGGTTTGGTATTGCACGAAATTTGCTTCATGTAAATCCCTATGGCAACAAGATAAAAAATTCACTGTACAATCGTTGCAAAAGTTGACAATTTAACAGTATACGCGGTGCAAATTATCCAGATAGGTGTGACAGGTTAGTACCTCTCACTCTTACAATTCTAAATTAGATATTTTTGACAATTTTGAAAAGTATAATCTCGCAGTTTTAGCAACAAACCACACAATAAACGTGCAATAAACACAATTTTTTATTCATTTTTAACAAATAAACGTGGCAACGCTGCACGATTTTCTGTGACTTTCGGGATTTTGACATCGGGCCGTTCGGGCGGTTCGGGTCAGTTCGGGCCTTCGGGCACAGCCGGCTGCAGCCGGCCATATGCGTGCCCGGCGTGCCCGGCGTCCCTGGCGTGCCGCATCTGGGTATAATTTGCGGTGTTTACGTTTCGCATTGGTTCGCATTAGCGTAAATCATGGATGTAATCGAATTTAAAGATATCAAAACCACACCAGATATTATACATCCTTACACAAGCGATATAGAATCGTCTGGAATACCGATAATCATTGACAATGGTAAAAGCAATATCTACATACACACAGCGAATCCAAATTAAACTGCTGTTTCTAGGCTCGTATATTAGTCGAGTAGGATGGGCATCGCACGATCAACCCGTATTAACATTCAAAAATCTCATCGCAAAACCTCGGCGAGAACGTTCGAAAAAAGACAGCAATATTGAAATTCAAGCGCCACCACTGCAAGTGGGCAATGATATTCTCAACATCGAAGCAGTGCGTTTTCAATTGAAGACACAATTCGACAAGAATATAGTCACACATTTCGAAGCGCAAGAGCACCTGTTCGATTACACATTCACGCACCTTGGCATCGATGTGGAGAGACGTGTGCCGCATCCAATTGTCTTGACCGAAGCGCTTCTCACACCGAATTCCTCACGTTCATTAATGTCGGAATTGCTTTTTGAATGCTATTCCGTGCCCCATATTTCATATGGTATTGACGCACTATTTGGCTATCATTTTGCGTCCTCCCACAAGCGCGATGCATTAATTCTCAATCTAGGCCATCATACAATGCACGTGGTGCCCGTGCTTAATGGCCGGACCATCTTCGAGCATGCGCGCCGTATCAACACTGGTGGCTATAATGTGGTTACGTTTCTACATCGCATGCTGCAGCTGAAATACCCGGCGCACGCCGCAGCAATCACGCTGAGCCGCGCCGAGGAGCTGGTGCAGAGCATTTGCCTAGTAGCGCGCGATTATCGCGAGGAGTTGACGCGCTGGAACGATGCGGACTACTACGAGCGACACACGAAGAAGATTCAACTACCGTTTAATGCGAACGCAACGTCGGTGGGTTTGAGCGCGGAGCAGCAAAAGGAGCGCAAGCGGGAGCTCGCGAAGCGGCTGTCCGAAATGAACGCGCGCCGCCGTAATGAGAAGCTCGCCGAGGACGAGGAGCGTCTGATAAAGTTGACTGAGATTCAGGAGCTGCTCGATGTGCACGACGACGTCGAGGAGTTCGAGTACGCGTTGGGTGCGCACGGCATCGAGGGACAGGACGAGCTGGAGAAGCAACTCGTCTTATTGCGCGCGCGCATCGAGAAGACTCGCCAGAAGATCAATGCGGCGTTGGCCGACGATCCGTTGCTCGACGAGCCAGCGAGTAAACAGGTGAAGCTGAACAAGATCGTCTTCGAGAGCGAAAAGGCACTGCAGCTGTACGTCGCGAACGCGAAGCGCATGCGACAGGAAATCCTCGCGCGCAAGCTGGCACGCAAGCAGCGCAAGGCGGACATGGCGAAGCGACGCACTGCCGCCGGCCAGGAGCGGATGCGCATCATCTCGCAGCTGGCGCGTAAGGAAAAGGGCAACGACGACTTTGGGATGCGGGATGAGGATTGGGACATCTACAAGACGATCAGTCGTGATGGCGGCGATAGCGACAGCGAGGCGGAGAACGAGAAGCTGCTGGAGCTGGAGGAGGCGATCAAATCGCATCAGGGCGGTCGGCTGGCGGGCGACGGTAGTGGTGATGCCGCCGCACCGGCCGAAGCTCACCAGCTGCATATTGGAGTGGAGCGATATCGCGCACCGGAGCTGCTCTTCAAGCCTTATATGGTTGGGTCGACGGAGGCAGGATTGGGCGAAGTGATGGGCTACGTGCTGAGGCTGTTCGCTGACGATGAGCAGCTGCGACTCGCTGGTAATGTGGTGCTGATGGGTGGATTGTCTCAACTGGCCGGCCTGCGGGAACGAATACAAGCGGAGTTGACGCCGATTCGGCCGTTTCGTAGTCATTCAGCGGTCATCGCTATGCCGGCGACCACTCTGGCACCGTGGCAGGGTGCGCGAAAGTTCGCCAATACAGTTGGCTTTCTGCAGAAGTGTGTTAGCCGGGAGGAGTATGAGGAATGCGGTGCAGAGTTCTTTAAGAGTCATATTGCTGCGAATCCGTACACACCCAGTCCCAATCATGCGAATAATATTGAAGTAGACATTTAATAACTTTTCGAATAAATGCCTGCCAGTGTTGCCAGTTGTTCATTTTTCCCCTTCTCTTCCCCGCTAACCCGTTGGTTACTTCGATCCGCAGGTGTCGTTTCGCCGCGTGACGCATCAGCAGGTCATTATTATTTGGTCGCGTGTGTTCGCTCTCTAATTCTCCAAATTTCTCAAATCGAATCATGTCGAAAATATCGCGCCAAAGAGCCAAAGAGCTCAAGGTAACATCTATCAGCCCTGGTGATTCACTTCGATCCACAACTAAATGCGCTCTTTTGCAGTCGATGGGTGATCACGATAAATTTCTCAAGCGCATACAAAAGTCGCTCTATTACGGCCGACTGCCTACGACCGACCGCCTTAGCCTTCCAGTCACTGGTAAATCACAAAACTTATCGACTTCTCGCCATCAATTTGGCTTTTTGCAGAATATGCTTCCGAGTTGTTTTCCGAATCGCGGCGCGCAAGCCGTTCCCTGGATCGCTTGCACAGCAAAGACGCTGCGCATTTCTCACGCGAAGCATGCATGTCGCCATGCTCCTTCGTCCTCGCCATGCTGTATTTGGAAAGGTTAAAAGCCTGCAATCCAGAGTATCTGCAATGTGTTGCACCATCCCATCTCTTTCTTGTGTCATTGGTATGATATTCCCAACATCCCTTGAGGCAATTATCACCACTCCAGATATATTTTAGATGGTTTCAAGCAAATTTTTATATGACTATTGTGAGGATGGTGGTGTATTGATGTCTGAATGGGCTGTTTCTGGAGGTGTCGCTGTTGAGGAATTGATTGCATTGGAGAAAGAATTTCTAGCAGCAATTGTAAGTTCAACACAACTTTAAAAAATTATATATATGTATATGGCATAACATGAGGTTTAAAATAGGAATGGAATGTTTTCGTCAACGAGGCAACCTTTTGGGCGAAATTCACCGCATTGGAAGTGGCATTGGCAGAACGCGAAGGAGGCACGCGTGGTTATTTCACGTACACCGAGCTGCATGCATTGCTGCAGCACATCGACCTCCACGCACTGATTCACGCAATCACAACGATCATGGCCGTGCTGACAGCCACATACACGGCTGGGTTATTGACCATCGTGGGCTCGATATTTGTCGCCAGCCAAATTCCCGGTCATGCCCTACACCACCAAGCAGTCGAACACCAAAACACCACCGCTGGTTTACAGTACGAAGTGTACGTGCCTGCCCTGCAGACGAGCATTGTCTTAATGGCATCCGACTACGAAGATATCGACACGACCACAAATAATAACAACAACAGCAACCGCGAAGAGATCACATGGGATTGGTGGCAGTCGTCGAGCATGACGTGGTTGGCGCACGCCAGCCGCCTGATGGACACGGTGCGCACACATTGCACCAGCGCGTTCGACACCAGGTACAGCGATCAGTACTTCATCGCCGCCGCCAAGCAGCTGGCATCGGAGGACACCATGCACAAGGGCACCACGGTGCGCATGCAGGACCAGCTGGAGCGCTCGTGGCACGCCGAGGAGTGGCAGGACTACCTGCCGATCGCGTATCTATTTCGCGACGTGAAAGCCTAAAAAACTCGAGGCGGTTGTTTACCTGGAGTACGCTTGAAAATTGGAATGCCGTGCACATTAAATCATCTTCGTGAACACACCATCTCGTTTGTTCATGAACAATTTTCGCGCGTTTCAAAACGTACTCCTGCTGTTTATATAACGTTTGCAAGAAGAAGAGAAATTGGAATAAATTCGATAACAATCGCTATGTTCGCAGAATTATGTAGGTGACGAAGGGTTTTGCATCGCGCATGTTTCCCGCCAACGTGATGCACGTTAGCTTTGTGAGGTATGACGCTGAAAAGAGGCATACAATTCAGACTCCAAGAAACTAGGAATGCCACATGTTGAGTTACCTTTAATATTGGACAATTCGATAGCAATGATCTGCTTTATTGGTCGCGTCGCCGGCGTGACCGGAAACTGTTCCACGTCGAAACTTTGTTGCGGATGGTATTTAACCTTGCCAATGACGTCACGGTCGTGCACCGTTTCGCCGTAGCAGTGTACCCACACAGTCTGCAAGTCACTTCATGAACAACCTCTTTTATTATTTGGGATGTACCTACAGCTTCCTCTTGAGCCCATATCTGCTCTCTTAGACTATTCGGTACGACAGTGGCAATGTCACTCTTTTTCTTGTATTTTTCCGGCTTCCACTCGGCAATCTACGCGAAATTTGATAATGCGGAGAAGAATCGGGAGCAGGGAATATCGTCATTACGTACGTTATTTAGTTTGACAAATATGCATGGCGCCTTCTTTCGGTAGCCATAGTCGCGATTCGCGCACGGCCCGTACTTGGTCATGTTAGGCTGCAGCCGCAGCTTCTTGTGCACCGCTTCCTGCTCGGCGAACATCTCCGCGATGCTCGTCTCGTAGACGGCACTGGTGCGGCCACGCCCGCCGTACCACATGAACGCCAGTGGGTAGCCATCGGCGTTCGCCGGCACCAGCTGAATGCCTGGATGCGTGTTGGGCGTGAAAATGAGCTTACGAAGAGGCGGCACGTACGGATCCTGCGCCTTGCGCATGTTGATCGTGTTGATGAACATGATGAAGATGAGGACGCAGATAAAGCAATAGACGATGTAGAACCAGATCACCAGACAGCAGTCGCCGCACGCGTTATTACACACGTAGCACTTCCGGTTCTTGCAATGGCAGCAGTAGTATAAGTGGCGGGTCAGCCATGTGGCCACGTGGGGCGCACCACGCGTATCCTTGGTCGTGACAGCCGATGCGCGTCTTTCTTGTGCCTGGCGGAAAGCAAAATGGGCGTCAAGTGGAACATGGAGAGCAATTCGTCCGTCGGAAAGCTCACCGCTTGTATACGACACTCGGAGAGGGTCGGGCATACTTCCTCTTGGATGCGCACCGATCGCGGCTTACCCTCCGGCGTTGACATTTTTTTGACTGTTCAATCAATGACTTTTTTGTTGTACAACTACCAACGATTTTTATTTACAACTTAATAATGGATGGACAGTTTGTCATTTTTTCAAGATAAGAAATCATTCTTTGGTAATAGCCTTTCTCCAAATATTAACAATGATTGTTCCCTTTTTCGAAGCGAAGCGCGAATGTCATGATTGATAAGAACAAGTGTATTTTATTACATCCCCTCCTCCTCGTCTTCCTTCTTCCTCCTCTCATCAAGTAGGTACTTAAGTAATTCTAGTATGGCCGAGTTTCGTATCATCGTAATAGCGAATTAGTAGAAGAATATAGAATATTTTTGTACATAAAAAACAAATCAACGTCAAGCGTCATCAACAACGCCTACGGAACAAACATAAACGATTCAATAAATTAACAGTTTCTATGTAATTGACGCGCTTACATTTACCAACAACTCGTGCGCAAGAACAAACGTATTCTACGCAATATTAGTAGAAGTATGTGTATGATAGGCCTTA
This sequence comes from Myllaena sp. GC000078, assembly GCA_030264135.1. Lineage (NCBI taxonomy): Eukaryota > Metazoa > Arthropoda > Insecta > Coleoptera > Staphylinidae > Myllaena > Myllaena sp. GC000078. Next base: position 5,982 of record JARJDR010004425.1, on the reverse strand, counting down.
AGGTTCTATTGTATGATTGAAGTGCTCTTTCTCACTAGTAAATTCACTCCGCGGCAGTGCAGGGTAGTATATATCCCTTCACTTCACGGGCTCCTCACGTACATCCTCATCCGTTTTCTTCTTCGTCTTGCGGAAGAATAGCGGAAACATGCCGAGCAGACAGCCGACCGTCACGCCGAGCACACGGCCGAGATTCGCGAAATTCCTTGAGCTGGGCATGTCGATTTGAATCGGACTGAGCTTCGGCGGATTGTAGCCGATGCGGTTCGCGAGACGCTCCACGTAAAACGCTGTGCCTATACCGAGCACATCGGAGAAGGTGTTACCCAACGCCGCGGCCGCCATCGTAGACATGCAGAAATACGAGCCCAGGTACATGTCGATATAGTCGCCCTGTGAAAAAAAAACCATACAAATTGCATAATGTGAAAAAGACAGAAGAAGTGTTCTTACAAAGAGCAACATGAAAAAGTTGTCGAGAAAACCAAAGCCAACAAACGGAATCGAATTGGCGACAGCGACTGTAACAAATCGACACAAAAGGTGTGAATTCACCGCTGGAGGATGGAATTTATAATTGCTTACTATCAATTAGTTGCGATGTGGTCGGTGGTGGCACACGTTCGGCTGGAAAACAAGACAGACACTCATTTCATGGCATTATAAAGGGCACGAGAGTAAAGTGTGCCATTCGAATTTCAATTATTTATAGGATAGCTTCGAATCGATGCCTGCACGCGACACGGAGCAATTTCGAGCGTTGCCCGTGCATGCACAAGGCAGCAAACGTCATAGATTATGGATTAAATCGTGTTAATGGCATGGTTCGTGCAATGTTGATATGTTTCATTAGTGAAGCAATTAGGTACTTTTCACATTAATGTTTGGCAAATAAATCATATTTGTAGACAATGACATGCTCAAATTAACAGACTACATGCACAATAAGAGAAAAAAAAAGATGTCATCCAATCATTTACGCGAAACATTGCTAATCGCATCATTTTATGACTGCAATTCCATGTGATGTTGATGTTGGCACCAAGCGCTAATTACCACAAACTGCCACAAACTGAATCAACATACAATTAAAGCATCAGCGACCTATTAATAGGTAAGTAAGTAATATTAGTTGCCAATGGGCCTAAGCCTAATGTTAGTAAAATTCGTTGATATGATGACAGCAACAGCAGCAGCACCAAAAATGTTATTAATCGCATACACGCATTCGGTGTTAATAGAAACACAATAACGCCGAGGATGATGATGATCAGGAGCACCCCATTTGCTGAAGAAGGTGTTTCGATGATTACCCTGTTTGCGCTGCAGCCAATCGGCCGGCATCGGGCAGTAGGAACCAGTGGGGTCCACGTCGCCCAACCGCGGCACCTTGCTGGGCCGGCCGTACTTGCTGCGCCATCGGAATGCTGCCAGCTGACCTTTAATCACATTCCTAATTGGTATCCGTGCTTCATTTGGCGACAAACACAAGTGAATTGTACATGCGCGGCGCTCTCTTTGCCGACGTAATTACTCGCAATTCATAAATCATTAAAAGTGCTTTATGAAATTGGTCATGGCAAAACGAGTCGCCTTGGCAACGGGGGGATGAAAGGGCAAGGAAATTTCGATCCCCATCCAGCACGCGCTCTGCTCCTCTGCCGCAGTGATCGATAACCACCAGCAACCAGGACGTGCGTAGCTTGTGACGCACGCGAATTCGCATCAACTTTTTAGCGGCAGGTAAATACAGGAAGCAGGATGAGGGTTGGTATTGGAGACATCGCGTAATATAGGCCAAGCGGGCCAAACACTTGATCGCTTTCCTTGCGCCACAGGTGCGCATTTTAATCCTTTGTCGGATTCTAATCTGGGTTGTGTTTACAGACAAGTACTAATTATGTAAATGAGTCATCCCCCCATTCATTACCATCAATTTGGTGAAATAGAAAACCTCCGCAAACCTCAGTCTTTTGATTTAAATTGCTTTTCTTAGGAACATTTCAATGCTAATTGCATTGCCATTTGCCATAAATTATTCATAAAATGTATATTTATACCGAACAAAATTACGCAACATACGGAAATAGCCTATCGGAACATTGAACAAGGACGTCAAACAAACAACATGCAACCGCAGTAAGTAAAAGATTGATTTCAAAGCGTTTCGGAAAAAGTCAAGGCTGAGTTTTTTGGCGTTTGTATTATCAACACCAAATGTATAGTAGCATTGAGCGGTAATCGTATTCGCGATATGGTTCCATAGTCATCAATAACCTCTCTCGCAGCGGAGTGAGAATATCTGTGTCACATGCGCTTTTTTTTTATCGCTCACTGGACGTAAATGATGGATGAAAAATAAGTCACGACGTTGTCAAACAAAATACATAACGGAAACAATCACAAAGAAGAAGCAAGATTCAAAAGATTCAAAAATGTGTGTTTTGGTTGGGTGTCTTCGTTGTACTCGGCTGCTGCTCACCCTCGTACTCCTCCTTCACCATCTTCGATTCGTACTCGTGCAGGGCGGAGATGAGCAGCACGCGCTCGTCGCCGGTGAGCCGCAGCACCAGCTCTTGCGCCTGCAGCTTATTGAGACCTGCCGTGGTGCTAGTGGTCTCGGCGTGTCCCCCGCTGCCGCGTGCGCCGCCGCCCGCCACCCGGAAGTGCCTTTGCGCGCCGCCGAGATGATTGCTGCTCGTCGTCGCCGACACACGATTCGCGAGCATCGCGGCCGCGACACCGCTGCGACTCGACTGCCGCAACAAGCGGGTGCATGTGTGCGCCAACATCTTACACTCTTTCTTCTTTCGCGTGATTTGTTTATTTCTGAATGTCACTAACGCGCTGGCGGGATGTTATTCGTGATCGAGGAGACTGATGCATGTTTGAGAGCGAACTGGAGCGAACGCACGCGACGGATGGACTACGTGACGGACGGCCGCGTACTGAATCGTAATTGTACGGAATAGCGATTCGCGTTGCGTGAGGGGAACTAGGGGAGCTAGGGGAAACGTCGCGCCGCGCGGGGGCGGAGGAGGACGGTGACAAACAGCTGGTCGATTACAAGAGAACAAGAGAGAGAGATAGCGTTCACGCATGCGTCATCCGACGCGCACACATTTCTGAAAGCACGTGGCCATCGACTTTCACCTTCAAGCGCATTCCGAGCAAATAGGACAATATTCTTCAATCGGTCTCACGCAGCACAGATTACACCTAAACTAAACCTTTAGGTGTAATCTGTGTCACGCAGTCTCACGTCAACAATTTTTCAAGTATATATTAGAATTTCACTATGCGTCAACGATTAAAATTTGAGGTTACATAAATATTTCATTTTGGCAAGTCATCTATTGGTTTATCACAAATTTTGATTTCTTTCTATTGTCATCTTCAACCTATCTCCTATATGGCCTATATGTGATGTTATTGATTAGTATCACTAGTCATTTAATACGTAACATTTTTAACTTGCAGTAATTACCGGAGGAATGTTTTGAAATCAATTCAGTTTCTTCTCCTTCTTGGCTGAAACTTCCGGTTTGCGCCAATAGAACGCAATCAGAACTAGTTGGAAGAAACATAGCAGCGCGCCAAGACTATTTTGTACCTAATAACAAAACAAATTACTTCTTTTCTAAGAGCCAACATGCAATTGAATACTTGCCACCATGAAGTAGTTCATGAGAATAATACCATAAGCTAACCAAAGCATCGATACGACGAAACCCATGAACGTCATCGGTAGAGGAATACTGGACGCATCTTTCTTGCGTATTATCTCTTTCTGAATGAAGAAAAGTTTCAGTAATGAGAAGTGATTAGTGTCAAGTGTATGTCTATACATACCACTTCAATTAACGGGCTTCCCAAAAGAAGCAGCATCAATGAGGTCATAATTAGGCTGTAACGAAATTCGACTTCGTTCGGATCTTCAATAGCAACATAGGCCAAAAGCAATACGGTGAGCGCTGTGCCCTTGCTGGCCGGCGCAAACACTTCATCGGGCTTTGATTGCGAATATGTGAGGTAGAAGCAGAGATACAACACGTTGAGAATGATCGCCGCGATGTTCACGACGTACATGTTGGGGTCGTTCAAGATATTCGCATATTTGAGCATTAGAATACCACTAAGGGCAAATTATTTAGAATCTATGCAAGATAGACTTTGGTGGACTTACATGACGATACCGCCGATAAAGGGTAATGCGGAAATGTCTCGTGTGCTTGCTTTCTGATAGATATCCTTGCAAATGAAGACACCGGAGAAGAATTGTAGGATGGTGACCACGCTCGCCACCGAGCCGACCGAATCCTTGTAGGGTTGCAGGGTTTCCGATAAAGTTTCCATTGCTTATGTTTCCAGAAGGAACCGCGGTGCGCTTGGAAGGTCTCGTATTATACTAGAGGAATGGGCGCGTTCTCAATTCTAGCACCACATCGTATTCTCGAATAAGCCTTGACGTCTATTGAGTGCAAACGTAACCTTCGATGCTTTCGACGTTTAACAAATTAGTACTGATTGCATTGATTGAGTGCTTGTTTTTACGTCTCTCGTAATTGCGCTGGAATGATTTGGCGATTTCGTTACGTAGGCGTTTGGCGACACGTGAAGTGGATTACCAAATGTTACTATTACACGCATTACCCCACATTAGACGTATTCGACATTCGACGTATTTCGTGTATTTCGTGTATTTATTTTCAGATTTTTATCATGAAGTGTAATTTGTTATCGCAAACAATCGGAAATGTCAAAAACACATGTTTTCCTGTATGCAACCCGTAAATCATCTTCAATTAACAACAATAATTCCGCGTTTAATGAATAAATGTTGATTAGTTATTGCATCGTGGAGTAACTTCTTTATCACCCACGCTTCGTTTAGAAAGGCGGCGCAAACAAAGCGAAGCCATAAAATAAAAAGTTACACAGCTGTCTGTCACTCACCCGGTTTGCTCTTGTTCGCGTTCATTTCTACGATTTCCACTTTACTCGCAGATAAAACGCGACCGTATGTAGTCGTCCGGTTATAATGTATACACTCCTAAATGGTTTCTATAAGTATATGGTCCAGAAAGACGAATTCTGCGTGCTAATCTTGGGTTTGGACAATGCGGGCAAGACAGTAGGTAGTCCATCCATATCCACGCCCCTTCACATTAGGCCACGACTGTTGTAGACGTATCTCGAGGCGGCCAAAACAAAGCTGACGAAAAACTACAAGGGTATGCATCCGAGCAAAATCACCACCACGGTGGGCCTAAACATTGGCAAGATTGACGTGGGCGGAATCCGATTGAATTTCTGGGATTTGGGTGGCCAGACTGAGTTGCAATCACTGTGGGACAAAGTAAGCGCATTCAGCACAATTTCCATCAAATCATTACTGATCATTTTTCAGTACTATGCTGAGTCTCATGGCATTATTTATATAGTTGATTCAAATGACAGGGACAGAATAGATGAATCCAAAGAGACTTTTGGTAAGATCTACCAAAGCAAACAACAAAACCAACATTTGTGAAATATTGGTTTTAGATAAAATGATAGCAAATGAAAACCTCCAAGGTATTCCCTTACTGGTGTTGGCCAACAAGCAGGACATTCCCGAATGCATGGGTGTGCGGGAGGTAAAACCCATCTTCAATAAAAATGCTCATCTGATTGGCAAAAGGGATTGCATGGTGATGCCAGTGTCAGCATTGAATGGTGATGGTGTGGATGAGGGCATCCGGTGGCTGGTAGACTGCGTCAAGCGCAACACATTCTTTCGGCCACCGCGGAATAATGACTAGCATACTGGTTAAGAATACATAGATCAATATTTTTCTATTTTAAGTCTCTCGAAAATGACGTGAATTGGGTATTTTTTAAATGTTGATTAAATTATTACTGCAAATTTCCCCAAACTATCATTCCCGGGTAAAGCACTATCAGAAAGTAAACGGGAGCGCAGAGATAATGGGAGCGATA
>JARJDR010004421.1:0-17669 GCA_030264135.1 Myllaena sp. GC000078 | reverse complement strand
TCGTCCTCGTCCTCGTCGTCGTGTTGTGTAGTGATGTCGCTTTGTAACAGAAGAGCATTGTTGTTGTCTCTTTATTTCTACTTATAACTCAAGTCGTACGTGCTTAGCCGAAACAATGTCCTATCCCCATCCCACCATAGTATGTGCAGATCGGTGGAGCATATCAAGTAGGTAGCACCCTGGCAGCATCCCCCCCAGGGGAGTGGTAGCGCTCAAGTAAACATTGTACGAGCGCGGGGGAGAACGAAACATTGATGCGACTTGCATCCCCTGTTTATATTTGCGGCATAATAATTTTGAGCCAGTTTAATATTTTTATCGCGAGAAGTTAATCATATTTAGAAATGCATTAGCGGGTTGAATGACCACACGTTGCGTTGGTGTGGCCTCGGAATGAATGTAATATGCAGAACGTCATGTATGCGAGTGATGAAACGAGCGTGTTTGCCAGCCCGAAACTTTTGCCCCCGCAACAAGATGACTGGGTGGAGATAGCGCACTTAGCCGTGTGTGGTCGTCGCATGGGTGGGTCTTGCACGTGCTGCATGCGCACTTGATGAAGCTTTGCTGCCGGCGGCGGTAGAGCGCGCCCCTTTGCGAATGAAAATTTAAAAAGGCAATCCTCCCACGACATGTGATACTGCATGAATGTTGAACGAAAGGCGTTCAAGGTGTATGCGCGCTGCTTTTATATGAATAGCTATAGAAACTATGTAAATTTTATGAGCTATCACGAAAATATAAATTTATTACAAAAATTGAGTGTGGCACTAACAAAATAATAATTACGAAGAATATAATCCGTCCATTGTGAAAAATTGCGTTGCAATTACTTTTGATCCGCGAACGCGTGCAGGAATATAAATTTCACAAACGAACTGATTCGCATTTCGATATAACCGTAATCATGCGCATTTTATATAACAATGAGTAAAAAAGGTTGAAAATGGAAAAAAAATAAAGCTGGGATAAAATCCTAGTGTATGCATGCATGCAACTAAATTCGAGGAAGCGCTGATGAATTAATTCGTTCGTTCGTAATATACGTGTAGTTGCATTCGTACATCAAAGCGTTCATTGCTCCGTTGCTGCGCTGGTTTCAGTTCTGGCGAAGCGCGTTATGTGCATAACGATTGTTATTACACGCATTGGCATTCACATTGCCAATTCTATTTAAATTATATAAATTAGGCGCTGTGTGATCCAATATTCGTCGCTTGTATGGTACTGCGCATATCAATTAAACGGTTTTTTGCTTTTTCCTGCCATCTCATGATAAGATGCGGGAAGATTTTGCCGCCCTCTTTGCGTAGGGAAAAGGACGTTCATTCATATTCATATGTGCTTCGCTCGCGCATATATTGTATGCAATCAACATTTTTCCATTACATTAACTTCTAGTTTGCCTCTCTTTTCTGATGCGACGCCACTCGACCGTGCATCGCCCCCACATTGTCAAGCTTATACCTTGTGTTTGAAATCTCTAGAAATGATTTTTAATTTCTGGACTAACTATTAACTGAAAAATGTTTTTATTTTCATTGTGGATTTTGATTTTACTGGTGAGGTAAAATCACTATGGAAAAATTGATAAAATTATTATCGGTTATGAACGCTTTTGGAGCAAGCGGTATAGTTCTTGGAGGCAAATATAATTCATTCTTCATTGCTGAGCAGACTTTAGTGAACCTAAAGTGAAGTCGCCTTTTCCCCGATTCAACGATGCGCGCACCCAACACATATCCCCCCATATCGTCAGCGTCGTCGCGATGGCTACAATAGAGGAAAATGTAGAAAGTGATGTTGAAGGCTCATCGGAATAGTAATGGCAACACATTGCCTCGGACAATAATCCAATACAATCTGCTTCCTTTATTCAACGAAAAATGCCACTTCATATTCGTGATTACTTTCAAACTCTCGTTTAACTCCTTCAATTACTCAATTCAATTAATTTTTTTTTCGGTTTATATTTTGAAATTTAGACCAGTAAGATATTATTATTATTATTATTGAACAGCATGGCGTTAACATTCTCCTTTCTGTTGTCATTATAACTGCCATAACTATTTCCCGCACGAGCGACGATGCTATTTCGCCGACGCGTGCATATTCATTACACAATATAACACCTAAGCTTGTGTCGCGCTGGCGCAGCCGAAGTTTCCTGCACGAATTCGTGCAACGCAAAAGCACAAGTGCGCTGCGAAAGTTATTGCGAATATTGTCGCGTTATTGTGACAGATGCGCCCGCGCACAGATGCAAATGCAATCGTCGCGAGTTTTGTTCGCCACGTCGGGAAATGTCGCTGCGGAAGGAATCGCCGCTGGGTTATATAACTTTCCAATACGTTGAGGTTGATATTGTGTAAATATAAATCAAATTTAATGAATTTCCTTCCATGCATACACATTTTGCAATTATTTTCTTCAAATGTCGAATGGGATGCGTGGACAAATAAGAATAAACGATAAAGTGAGCGTATTCGATTTGCAATCGACGGTGGCGGGATGCATGTTATATGCATGTGCATGTGCATTGCTTTCTGTTTGTTTGCGCTTGCCGGGCGGGCTTTTCATTACGTGCGCGTTGCAATGTTCTAACAACATTACGTCGAAATGTAATTTTCTTCTCAACGACCAAACGCGCGGGCGCGCTGGGAAAATGCAGCGCAGCAACAACAGCGCCAGCCAAACACTACTTGTCTTTCTGGGGGGCGGCTACATGCATGCGCATCCTCGCGCACATTTGCAATGTGCAAAGCACCCGACGACGACAAATATACTCTCTACTCTCTATCGAGAGTGAACAAAAGGAGTCGCTGCCTTCTTCTTCTTCTTCTTCTTCTTCCGCTTCGTCTTCCGGTTCGCCCTGCACTCAATTGTTATGTAAGCGGCGTGCTGCTGCAATTGTAAATATTTGAAAAACACATTGTATGCATTTGAAAGTTTGATGCAAGCCTTGCGGGGGCCCGCTTGAAAGTGTTTACGGTGGAGTCAATCGTTGATCGAAACGCCGTCACGCGTAAGAAAACTCGTATAAGTATGCATGGAAACGGGCAGCGTGGCTTCGCCCTGTCCCTCGACGCGCTTGCACACTAGGTGTTGCGACTTACAAGTCAGCTAAGTGCCAATAGCCGGGCATGTCTGCAGGCAGGCATAGATAAACGTAAAGTTACTTCGACCGGATAACTTTTGTAAACTTATAACTGCTCATATTTTCAACTCCCTAATCCGCTGCGCTTCCTACATATACGTTATACATAAACACGCCCCTTCCGCACGAAGCGAGGGTGGCAGAGAGTGAGATTTTTAGTTCGCTCGAATAAATTTAATCGTGCGCCGATATCGGGGGAGGTGGCCGCCATAAAAACGGAAATTTAATGTGCGGTCGATTTCGAATCGCTTACAAGTTGGCGCAAAAATGTCGCTCGAGCGATTTATGGAAGGTCGTAAAATTAACTATACGCTAAACGCTATTTAGTTGTCGAGAAAATGTGGTTTCCGCTTAAATATAATTGAATTGGATGCTGGTGGATTTTTTATAAATTCTATTTGGGATATTAATCAATAAACCAAATATTTACCACCCTAAAGCGTAGGTGTGAGTGTGCGTAATCCGTAATTCAAGCGGGAATTGTTTGTAAAAAGTGTTCATTCTGTTTTGACAAATATCGCGCGTATTTTTATAAATGTCCAATCAAAATATGAAAAATGAAAATCGTATGGGCACCACTTCTCCACTTGCCTTTTTTTCCTTCGTTGATATATTTATTTTTTGCCAACTGCTCTATAGGTGGATGGGTGAATGGATAGCCGAATTTCACTAAATAAATTTTTACATTATCCTTTTTATAAATACGCGCGCGTGGCGTCCTATAGCATGCAATAAACGTGATTTATGTAAACGATTTGTTATTGCATTGAAATAAGAGCGCGCGCCTGCGCTCGCGAGCGCTTCCTGCCGGAGTGGAGTTATCAAAAGATTATTTATGAACCAGACGAGGAAAGCGAAAGAAGGAGGACTTGGAAGAGTTTGTTGAAAAACACGCAGCGATGAGTGGAAGCAATGGCAAGTTGTTATGTGTATCGCTGATCACGCCGCGCGTCGACGGTGAAGGAGGGCGCAAGGTGCACGTAACAAATTGATATACACTCAGCCCGGCGGCGCCGGTGCCGGTGGTGAGAAAATATTTTCGCGGTCCAGTGCGCAGCGACACCCGCGAGCACCCCTTTTTCGCGTGCCGCGCGCATAACGAACTGCCGGAAGAGCGAACCGACGCCGATCATTATTCATTCGCACGGTGCAAACGCGGAAAAACTTCGGGGTTGCGCGCACGAAGATGATGATGAGCGACCTATATCTGCGGTGCTAGTTGGCGGCGTGCAAGTTGGAAAAAGTCTAGTTTTGATCTGTTAAGTTTTCCACGCCGCCCACCCCCAAACGGTGGGTTTATCGATAATCTTTCCATGTTCATCACTCATCGATAGGAATTTATTACCAGCTTTTCTTTTTGCTTTCATGCGCTCATTGAATTGGTGAGATTTGAACATTCACACAACATCCATATATTTTTGTTTCGACTAGTTGACGTTGCGAGCCGCGCGAAAGACGCAACAATAACAAAACTCGACCAAAACCCGCGCGTGCGTGGGTGGCAAAAAAATGGCAAAGTATAAAACGAGCTTAATTAAAACGTCGGTCGCCCGCTCGCCATCCATTCCGGCTCATTGTGCGCCCGGCGAAAAAATCAACACACAACGGCCCCCGCCTGAAGAAAAACAGCCGTGTTGCCCGGTTGTGTACTGCCCCGGCACCGCCAGCTATTTTACAATTACGCTCGTTTTCCTCTCGCCATTTTTTCCGCATCCGCCGTCGCGTTGCCGGATGAGATGTCTTAAATTTAACTCGTTCCCTTTGCTTCTCTTCCTCCCCGCCCTGCCTGCCTGCCCTGCCGCTCGGTGTATGCTGGTTTTGGTGCTTAATGCAATTAATTTCCAAAGTCAAAACATTCGCTATGCTTTCGCACAGTAGGTTTTTTTTTGCCGACGTTCATTTTATTTACTTTGCTACAGTTTGCCCGCGCCGGCACAGGCTGGTTCCTTCCGAAGTTCTTTTTTAGCGCTACAATTCATTTCTCGCGCGAGGAATCGGTGAAACAAATGTGGAAACTTCGCAGGACTCTAGCCCAATGCATGACGTTTGCCGGTTGCGTCTGATTGTCTTGTTTTCGTTCAATTTGCCTTTACCTTTGACATTATTAATTTTTTGCTTGCTTTTCATTATTTTGTGTGTCTTATTTCGCGAGTAGAAATTTTTCTTCGCGTAATGAAGTCGTCAAATTATAGGGCAGGCGAGTGTATCCAACACCTTTTCATACCTTCAGAATTTGGGCGCTCGCGTTAAATTTGTCAAAAGCACACGGGAGGCGCACGCTGAGAGACAAGCGAACGTTAATCACGCGAGTGGGCGAGCGCGGCGCCCGGCGCCTCCACCATCCACCGTCCCAAATACGTCGGCAGGAGTAAGCAGCAAGAGAGAGAGAGAGAGAGAGAGAGAGAGCGCGACGTTGATGTTGTTAAATCGTTGTCGCATTGTGTTGTTTGTGGTGGAGTCAAATTGTGTTGGATGATGTTTCACGGTCCCACGCTCGGTATCTCGTTGTAGATGTATATATGTTCCCATTCGGTCCATCCGGGGAGCCGAAATCGTGTAAATAGTAAATTAAAGTGTACATGGGAGAGATAAATAATGGCGCGACAGGGACGAGACACCGACCCTAATTAAATATCACGTACGATTGATAGGCTTGCGCAAGGCTGTTGTGCGGAAAAAAATACAGCACCATTTCGTTCGGTACAATTTTTATCTATATATTTTTACGTATAAATAATCTAAATTGTATATGTAAAGTGTATAAGACATAATTTGGTTTTAATCTGTATCGTACGATTCAACTTGATCGATGGTTACGTTATCAATGCTGTCGATGGCCGACAGCGTGATGAGATCACCGCGCAGTGAGCTCTCCAAGTGTTGGCAGATGAGCGTAAAATCGCTGCGATCGTTCGCAAACTTCTGCAAGTCTTCGCCGAGCACGCCGAACACGTTGACGAGCAGCTGCTTGCGTTCGCTGATGACGTCTGGCAGGCGATCTTCGCAATGCGCGCGCGCATGGTCAAACTTTCTCTCAATCACGTCAAACTGCCCCCGCAGCTTTTGCATCTGCGCCACCGTGAAATTCGTATCAAGCAAGCCACGCATATTAAGTATCGCCTTATTATGATCTTCGCGACGCTGCCGAAAATTGGCAAAGAGCCGCTCCAGGTGCTCGTTGTGCGCGAGCGCCGCGGCAATGTCCTTCTTGATCCAGTAGTAATCAAACTTCTTGGTGTTGCCAAGATCACGCAGCATCAACGTAAACGTGCAGTTCTCCGCCAGGCTGCTGGCGCTGGTTGCCGGCAGCGATTGATCGTCAGACCGACCAATGCTCGCCTTGTTCACATGCGAACATAGCTGTCCCATTGCGCGCACCTCCAGACTGATGCAGTCGAGATACTGCTGCAGGTATTCTAGTGTCTCGTTGATTGCGTCGTGCGTTTCGTGTAGGGTGCGCACCGCTTCACACGCCTCCATATGGCGACCGATTGCCCCCGTGAGCAGGGTCTCCAGCATGGAGCGTGCGCACGATGTCGTCAAGCTGGTGATCGTGCCGCCACGTTGGATCACCTCGCTCTTAATGGTGAGCATGCTGGTGACGCTCTTCTGTCGCCTGGGTGAGCATGAGCTCGTAGGGGAGGCCACGACGGTAGGGAGACGTGTGGCACCGCAACGGCAGCGCTTCGCATGCTGATTATCCCCCGAACTGTTTGGATGGTAGCGATGCGGTGAAAGAATACGTGTGGGCGTTTGGTGATGTTTGGTTGCTTTGGATCTTTGCTTGCGATGGTGGTGGTTGTACGAACGCGCTTTATCGGCATGATGGGAAGACGGAAGCTGTTGACCGATGGCGTGCCAGGAGCTTGCTTTGACGTTCTTTGCACCCGCTGGCGGTGGTGGTGGTGCACGTGGTGTGGCACGTGCGAGGCGACGTCGCGGTCGCAATCGCCGCCCAAACTCGTCCTCGCTATCCTCCGGGAAGACGAGTTGCAGCGGTGGCGAGAGCGAATTCTCGCGCTCGAGAATAATCGGCTCGCTGCTGATGGCTATATCGATGCTACCCATTCTTTCACCTTGTACCTTGCGCTGCAGGCTTATGTTATGCACTGCAAATTCAGCGAATGCTGGCGGCTGGACCTATTGTGGTTATTGGGGGTAGTGCGCGCGCGTGATTGAACATGCCAAATAAATTGATGGCTCGCAGTGTGGCTCGCAGTGAGCGCACATTGATGTATGTTTGTCACGCGTCACTAGCTGTCGTGCGCGATTTGAGTGTGCCGATGGCTCGCTCTTTTTTCTGGCGCGCATTTTTTGACACCCAAACGCGGCACCATCAAATGCGAATTGAATTACATCCGTTCGCGCTCAATCGATGCCATACGCGTCCAGCCGCTTCACGGCAGTTGCCAGCATTGTTTACGCTAATTGAATTATCGCACGTTCGTTTTGCAGTTACTTTTATTATCGAAGTAATAAAACCGTGAGGAAATTAAAAAGTTAGCGTCGCGGCAATTTCGTGCACACAATTCGAGATAATTTGCGGCGATAACTGCAGTTTGACTATTCCCAACGACATTGTACAATGTCGGTGTTTGCTTTTAATTAAATTCACTTCCTAATGGTGAGTTTATTCTCATGCACTTGCTTAAACTTCACTCTATTTGCAACTATTATACTGCAATTTAAATTTAATCGGAAAACATTTATTTTTCAAGCTTGACCGCTTTCCTGTATCTTCCTGAAATCGTGGCAGGTAGAATTATTTCCGCAACAATAAAAATCCTTACGAAACCATTGCCAGAAAGAATTTTAAGCAAATCATGATAAATCATGAACACGATGATGAACTTTTCACTCATGAAAAGTTTCGCTGCGCGCTCGCAGAAAGAAATGGGAACGGAATTAAACTCGTCGAATTGAATTGCACGTGTTTCGAACTTTGGTGGCGCGGAACAAGTCCGCCGCGCAGCGCATAGAGAAGAAGACGACAAGACATCGACATCGGCACGGACGTTGGTAGATTACCGCGTGTCGCGGATAAGCAGAAAGAAATCGCCGTCGGTGCGCGCGCGTGTGTTTCTTGCTTGCCGCGCGGACGCGTCGCAAATCGTCAAGTTTTTCCGCGTCAACGCCGTGCGGGGGTGGCTGGCGGCTGTGGGCATCATCTATAATGCACCGCGCGCTCGTACGCTCGCCGCGTCCAAAGTTTAAACTTGGAAAATCAAAAAACAATTACCGCTCTGCGCTGCGCAGCGAACTTTCTGCGAGGTGTACTATACGCAGCAGTGTGACATGCGCTCGCCGTCGGAAATGAAGTGATTTAATGCATTTTGCGACGTGCCTGTCCAAAATGAAAAATTCATTGCCACAGTTAATGCGATTTTGGAAAATTTATTTATTTAAATTGCAATCGCATTAATCCGCTCGCAGAGATTTTAATCAATGTTTACATATTCACGATGGAGCTCTTTCAAAGATCACACGCGGGCGTGCAGGACCTTCGTCCACGCATGGTGGGTCTGCACTGAATGTGTTCGGCGCCTGGCAGCCATCATTGCAAGGCGCATTTAGATTTAGGACGCGATCAACGGGCACGAGGATTTGAACGGCGCGCCATTTACATTTATTGTTTACAAAGGATCCCGACAACGACGGCGTCGGCGTCGGCGGGGGTGGTGGTGAATGCCGACGCAAATACGTTATTATTTGCAACTAAACGGGAACAACAGCTGATCGGAGATTACGTCTCGTTACCGTACCGCGCGCTCACACTGCGAGTCTCTGCAACCGGCAGCGATTTATAGTCGGCAAGATATTAATTCAAATGCTTGTGCTCGCGCTCGTGTTTCTACATTGACGAGCGCACACCCACACACCCCCGGGGCATATGGTAACACCAATCTATTTACATATATATCATATATTGCTACGACGTAAACAACGGACCCCTTGCCAGGCACGCGCGAGATCGATCTGTGCATATGAATTATTGACAAATTTCTGAAGCGCCACGCATTCGAAATTAGTTTGATTCATTCGTCATTAATGCCGCGAATGTAATTATATATTGGACGGCGGCGATGTTTGATGTGGATTCGGATTAGTTTGATCCAACAATTTTGCGAAATGCATGCGGTGGATGTACCTATTGCAAATGTGTCCGTCGCTAATAGCTTATATCCGTTGTAATAAACTGTGCTGCGCTCCGCGTATTGCTAATAGTATTATTAATTCACGGAGTGAACTCAAATGTTTTCATTTAGAGCTCTTGTCGAATACAAATTTGCAGAAATTGGTATTGCAGATGATGCATACCTAGTTCAGCAATAACAATAATAATGCGTTTGGTGTTTTCGGCGTGCTGACGATGATGAGGGAGTTTAATGCGCAAATCAATATCGCCGATTAATTGCAAAATGCTTTTGACGATAAACAAGAAAACAAACGATTACATCCGGCTAAATCCGCGCACTCGTTGTTGCTTCTGCTGCTGGGTGGTGTTGTACGAACGACTAATTCGGCGGCCAGTGAATAACCGTCGAGCTAAAATGAACCAACTACGCGATAATACCTCTGCGACCGCAACTATTAAGCTGGACGACGCGATAGCGGGCAGCGGGCAGCGGCATTGTTGCATCATTACGCCCGGCGCATTCGCCTTCCACCATCGCACTTCACTCGTTGTACCTACTTGCCGCACACACACACCCTCTCAAAATCTGCTCGTAATGGTCGTATTCACGTTGTCGTTTGGTTGCTAAACTCTCGCGCGCGAAAGTTTCGAAGCTGATTGAAAGCTTTCTGTTCGTGCCGCCGTCCGTTCAACCACCGCCATAGCGTCAGTTCGGTCGACGCAGTTTGTTTGCAATTTGCATAATGTCCCCGCTGAAAGGACACAACGATAAATCGACTGCCGTGCAGCAGCCAGCGGCGCACTCGACCGGCCCGAATGCATAATGAATAACAAGTAACGAATACGCGACGCAGTGAACACGCGCCGCGACGATATTAAAATATCCACACCGGCGGAAAGAGATTGATGTCGATTGCGAAGCGTTATTGAAGGGGATTGGGTGGGAAGGTATTGATAATTTTCACGCCAAGCGAACGCAAACCGATGGGGGGCGATCGAGCAATAGATTAAACTGTAAACTGCAACTGCAACGGACGTTGATGAATCGCAGCGCGCGCGCAGATTAAGTGATCGCTTATAAATTATAATCGCATGCATGACCGCAACGTTTCCTGCGCCGCGATTGACATTTCATTCCCTGCACGTTTTTATCAATCATGCAGTGTTGTAAGTGTTAATTCGATCGACAATGGCAAGAATATGGTTTACGGCCGCAGAGATCAATTTGTACAATTACGATGCGAGCGCAACTTTATTGATACCGGGCGCTCGATGCGTACGCGCACGCGGCGTGTTCGTGTTAATTTCAACTTTGATTAATTGGTTCAATTTGTAACTAGACGCAGAGAGATGTTCGCGCCCAGCCACCCACATCCAGCGAGCGTTTTGTGCGCTGATCAGATGAATGTTACGCATTTCGTGCGCATCGCCACCCGCATCGCGCAAATGGTGCGGCAACAACAAATATTAATTAATACCAGGCGCGCAAATGCGTAATTTTTGTTTTTTGAGCGCCCACATCATCGATTATGTTGCGAAATTTACGTAACTAATTGAGCGCACGCATCAACGAGGTGTCGATCAATTTTTCAGCGGCATGCAAAAAATTATCTTCAATTGAATTCAATTTAAACTCTCCTCTTTTGTTGGTTAAATACAGTTGCGTTGCTTTGATTTGCGTTAATTGGCCGACAATTAAAATACAATAAAAAAAATCGATTTTCCCAATCCGAAGTTAACTACGATAACAAACGTGCCAATTAGTATCGCGTTGGATAGATACAAAGCGATGACGTAAATTAATTAGTATTAAAATATAATTTGACAGAATTTGTTGGCGTACGCCATCGGATCGTGTTTCGCTCATTAATTACACGACAAGAAATAGTTTATTGTTGGACAAACAAGCTGCAGCGTTGCGAACGTTCAGCACTTCATAACATTCATTATAAATTATGATAAAAAATCTACTCGACGGCAACAGCTTCATTCCGCACTCTCTTCGGCTGTTGCTGTTGGCGCGCCGTGTGAGCAGCGAGCTCACGCCGAGAGGCGATTGACGGCGTTGAGCGTCAGATGCAAAACGTTTTAATTAAATTTAATTAAGCGCGTTTCGCGCATCGACCTCTCTCGCCAATTACGCGCGGCGGGCGCGTCTTTCGCGTTCATCTTTTTATTTACATTTTATTTATTCGTCCACGCACCACCCACCTCTCCACGTCGATCGCGCGCGCAAATCCGTTTTTCATTTTGTTGCCATCCGCGCGCCGCACCGCGTTTTGCAAATTTAATTAATCGCGCCATTAATAATGTTTTAATTCGGATTACGCGTCGAGGCGAGTGTCGTTTCTGATTATGCAATGCGATTGACAATCTGGCGGACCACCGACCGGTCAATATTAATTAATTTCTCCCAATTGTTGCAGGCAAGCGCGATATGCAAAAATACTCCGAATGGCGCCAGCTGTGGTATCCGAACTTTGGCGAGGACTACGCCAAAGCGGAGAACTCGATTGGCGAGACGAATAATACGGTGACAAACGTCACCGTGCAGTTGGGCGCCACAGCGTACCTGCATTGCCACGTGCGCAATACCAATGATCGCACGTTGGCCGGCACCGAGGTGAGTAACATTTTTTTAAATATAATAATATGAAACCCGCATGCTTACAAATTTATACTGCCCTCAGTTATAAAGAGAATATTCGGTTTGATTTCGTCGTTACTTCCTAATGTGTGATATATGTCGGCACAGATGTTATTTCGTGTCTGGCGGTGAAATTTATATCGCGAATATAAAGCCCCCCGACTCGCACCACTGATATATCGAATCCATATCGTTCCTATCTTGCCCCAAACATCAATATGTACCATCGCTAAGCGGTAACGGTTGCAGCATTAAGTTATCGTTGCGCTGGCTGTGTAGATACTCAAATGTGATGCCATCAACAACAAAAAAAAACTTCATAAAACTCTTGCGAAGCCGGTGGAGGGAAACAAACAATCTTTGCCCCCAATATTACATCAGGTAATAACAAAATTTTATTTTGCTATGATGATTTATTTGCCCATCAAAAGTTCCACAATATATTCGCCGTACATGACGAGTATTAAAGTTGCCCGCAAATACATTTGTGATGCTACGGGCGGGATGAAGGTGGGCAAAGGCAAAAGCAAAGGAGAATTGATTATTTTGATTTAAGATCGAAACGCGTAAATCTATCGCAATCGGCTTAGTGCTTGCCGCTGCCGTGCGGACAAAATTGTGCAAGAGTCATAAACTACGCCAGAGGCGCACGCCAAGCGCTAAGAGGCTAAGAAGTTGGCTAACGCACACATCCACCACACACACAACCGCCCCACTCACGGGGCACACATAGATAAAGTCGTCTTTTTGTTCGGCAAGCTGAGCCGGCCGCGAAACACCCATATTTCCTCGTTGCGCCAAAGGCAAATCCCGATGCTTCCGTGTCGTCTTTTGGCTTCCGTCGCGTAAATATCGGCGCATGTCCCATATGCCCCAGCCAAAAGCCCCATTTTTGTCTTTCTTGATATTTGTCCGCTCTTTGAGGGATTTTTCCGTTTCCGTCGACACCTGTCGCGGCGCAACGAGTTGAAATTTAGTAATTTCATCTGGACGTTGATCGTTGACGATGTCAATGACACCACCCCATTCGCTTAGCGCATGGCATGCTGTTATGTTTGCGCTTGCGTTTCCCTTCTTTTTGCTTCCGGACACGCGCGCCGGATGCAGGAAGTCTCGAGAAAGGCGAGATTCAATTTCGGCGCGTCCGCGCGTGCATTGCACCAAACCATCCGATATGCACCCTCCTGCAGCCAACGCCGTTGTTGGTGCGCTTTTGCTGTTTCATAATTCTTCCTTTTTGAGCATACATAATGCATATCAGCGATGTGATATATTACCTTCCATACAATGGCATCTCTCGCCTCCTCTTTTTGCCAGCGCAAACAATACCTGGTAGTTGCGCTACCAATTTGAAAGTCAGCGCCCTGCCATGCAATAATATTCTAATCACATCAAGGCTCTGATAAAATCCGCAAATAAAAGGAAGTGCGGCGCAAAAATCCATGCCGGTGTGATTTCATAAAAGTCCTTCCAGCAAACACGCAACACGCAAAAGAGGGATGGAAGGACTGCTGCGCTGAATGACGGTTAGGGATATGGCTGCGACCCATCCAGATGAAGGGCCCGACATGCGAAAGCTAAGGGGCGGCCACAGTAATACTTATCCCGGGCGAAGCGAGTAGTAGTCGAAAAATAATAACGTTGTTTAAGAGTCCTCGGCGGCGCAGCAGGACGAAGGGTCTTTCGCCGTGCTACGGTACAGCTGCGACTGCTGCATGCACGCCACCAGCACATTACGGTTGTATGCGCGCAGTGATAGTTTTTCGTCATTTAGTCGGAGAGAAAATATGCTTTACTATCAGTCGCCGCCGCCGCCGTCGAGGTCCCCGGTGGGATTGCACGCGGGATTGCATCGCAACGTTGATGCGAAATTTATATATGCCGCGCAGTGGTGCACCGAATGTTCATAACTGCAAATTGCATCCATTGCATTTGCCCGCGCACGCGAAAGGGAGACTGTACTTAAAACGCGCAAAATTCGAAACGCGTCGAGTCCTGCGCAAATATTTAACACCGTTCGTAGCCCACCATTCAAAATTCCGATGCAGTTTTTGCGCATCCTGATCGAGTGTTGGTTGTGCGGCTGGAGGAAAGTTTAATTTAATTATGGAAAACTGTTTGAAATTTTGCAAATATTTTTGCGCGCGTTTTAAATTAATAATATTGAGGATAAAATTGTTTTTTTTTTGCCTGTGAACGCTCGGAAATAAAGTCACGCGAGCAATATCCACCTGGTACAAACGCGTTTAGATATTTCATATTTATATGCAGATATGAAAATATCGTACTAGTCGTTTTGCTTCGGATTTGCCCGCAGAACCAAAATGTGCTTGTGTATATAGTGCTATTCATCCCGTGATCAGAAGAGTATTACCATCGCGTGTGCGCGTTCGCTTATATGCATTGCGATCCATCGATATCTACCAACCAACGGTTTTTGCCAGCGTACAAATGCTCCACCGTCGCGTCGCCGTCGCGTCGACCCGATGATATTGCATTGTAGAGCAAACAGAAGCATATCGCATGTGTTTATTTTGAGTGCGTAGTGTTCTCGTGGACGAGAACGATATATGTATATCGGCTAAACTGTTATTGCGTTTTTGTTGCACCGTCGCTCACAGGAATACCCGTAAACTTTTGCAATAATCATCTGCGGAATGGCAGCCCGAACAAATACATAAAAAAGCATTGAATAGGGTTGAAAATGTATTATTACATCAAAAAGAACATTAATATTCATAGCAATACTAATCATGTTATTGTAAAATTAATGTGGTAATATTCATAATTTACCAAATAAATACTATAGTACGGGAGATGGTGAACGCTTCACCTCATTTGCGTGTAGGTCCATGACCCCACCCGCGCGGGCGCTTACACAATTCCTTCATACTCCACTGCTCGTCCTGCTATTATGCGTATAAAGTAGCACAGACGTGATGGTATATGCACCTTACACACATTTCCGCTTTCTGGTGCTTCTTCATAAATTCACAAACAACGCTCTTGCGCATATGAAGTATGCATGTGAAGTAAAAAGCGCCCGCGACATTTGCCAAGCTCGTCTGCTTCCGCCTTCTTCGTGTGTCGACTTTGGCTTTCTGCGCGCGTGTGTGGCTGGGGCGGCAGCGGCAGGAGCAACAGAGCTCCCGGAGCCGGCGGGCCGCGAGTGTGCGCGCCGACCGACCGACCCGCTCGCTGCACTGTTGCTTGGGGAAGGCTGGTGGTGGCGGCGCCGGGCTCGGCCCTTAAAAGCGCCGCCAACGCTGAAATCAATACGTGTGGCGGGTGCGAGCGAGGCAGGCAGGTTTCGCTCTCCACTTCTTGCGGCACCGCTCGATGAGGAGGGCAGTGGAGCGCGCCGAATGGGATAGGACAACAATTTTTGGAGCTTCATGCTATTATTTTGTGATAATAAGTATTTTAAAAATTGTTATAGTTTTTGAGAGTATACTAACCATAGTTTGAGTAAATGCCAAATGTGTTGGGTCAATCTATATATCAAACTTTTCGACCCATCATGATTGGACGTGCGTGGCTCCATTTTATCCGGTCCTAAATGCTCTCCTTTTCCCACCCGAAATGGGTTGGCGCCAAGTGGCGCCCTGCGGTCGCTTGTAGTTGTTCTTGTCTGCTTCTTGTTTGTTGTTCAAGTTGTTATTATTGTTGTTGGCCTACTAGTCGCGTGAAAGGTTGCGTTGGTGGAATGGGCAGCACCCTTTTCCTAAATGGTTGCTCATAGTGTGTTAAACTGCTTTTTCATTTCACCATCAAATGAAGAGGATTACATTGCGAGTGATAAAAACAGTGATGGCAATTAAACAAGTTGGCATCGGCCACTTGTCGACGCAGCACGAGGTGTTAATGTGTTTGCCGCGTAATTGTCGCGCCCATGCGCTGAAATGCTGAAAACATGATTAATGACGCGATATACTCCAGCTACGTGAATGGGGCCGGACGACGAGGGTTTCGCGCAAGCCGTCACCGGTGCGTCTCAAGTTTCTCAGGCGTTTGCGATCGAATATAATATTCGCCGCAACCACATATAATGATAGTTGCGTAAACAATCGCATAACTTGCGCGCGGAAATGCGAAACCAAAACTTCTCGACGCACCCCCAAGTGTTATGCGAGAATAAATAAGTGCGAAATAAATATTGATTTCGGCATGCGCGTACGTGACTGAATCAATACTTCGTTCGGGTTGAAAGAATGAACGGCATAAAAGAAGAAACTTCTAATGCGAGCGAAAGGGGTGGTTAACGATTGCGCACCCTTTCTCTTTTTGTTGCAGCGTTCGTTCATTTATTTATGCGCGGTAGACGGAGAGGGCGGCCAAATCGTAATGTAATCCCTTTTTGATGACTTTTGCTTTCAGATGTGCGTGAATTATTCAGCATAATTCGCATTTCCGTCACGCCGAAATGTTTATAATATTAATGCATACCACTCGAAATCGGCTTAATTTATAAGCAATAAATTAATGAGCGACGTAAATAAATAGCAACGAATATTAATTTATCATCGTTATTAGTCTACCCCTTTTTTGGCACAGTTGTCTCAATCCGCGACTGTTACGAAAGTCGCGGCCAATCGGCGAGAAATGTCGACGGCATAAAAAATGCGACGAATTATAATGCATCATTCTTCCTTCCATCGCGACGGCAGCGAGGGGCTTAATATAAAATAAAATATCGACGCAATATTCAGCGTCGTGTTCGCCGGTGACGGGGGCCGGTGGGAGCGCGCGCGCGGGGGCGGCTATCATCTTCTTAAAGTGCTGATTTATACGCATCGATATTTCATCGGGGCCGTCGATCGACTCTCGACATCCGCCGCGCGCGCCGCGAGAGAAATGCGCTCGCGAGCAAGCGAAGAGCGAATGACGTTCGTACTTGTGTGCTCGATGATGATGCCGTCGAAAGTCGATTCTCGTCAGTGCGACTTGAAAACTTGCGCTTGTTTCTTCCATGAATTTTCTATACACTCCCCCCAGCACGCTGCATTGGCGCTGAAGAAACTTGCACAAGATCGCGCCTCGATTTTTACCCATTATTTCTTAATTTAAGAAATTTCAGGACTTGACGATAATCAGATTTACTTACAAAGCAACTACCGGCCGTACTTGAATCATATCGACGCAAGAATACTATTTTATTTTCTTTGTGCGCACTGAAGAATCCGTGGTAATTTACACTAGGCGGCGGCAGCGCCTACGCCGCGCGAACGCAATAAAAGCAACAAGAGTCTAGAGCGTTCGCTTGGCAGATATTTCGCCGTTTAAATAATGACTATGCGACTCGCGCTGCCATGCTGTCACCCCCCAACGAAACAGTGAAAGGGAAGCGTTAGCGCGATCGCGAGCGCACGCGCGTAAATCCGAATCTATCCTTCTGGCGAGGGGGGACCAAAGACGCATCCAAGGCTCCCCCGCATTGTAAACGAGAAGGCGAATCCGTCATCTCTTTAACATGTAAATTAGTATCTCAATCTCGAAAGCAACCCTATTAGCGCGAAAGCGACGGGCGGTATGGTGTGGGCGCGGGGGCGGGCGAAAGCAATCCGTGTCCGAAAACATTCCACTCACAAAGCCAAACACCCCCTCTCATACACACACAGACACTATATACTGAATGCGTACAGGAGCACAGCTGAA
This sequence comes from Myllaena sp. GC000078, assembly GCA_030264135.1. NCBI lineage: Eukaryota > Metazoa > Arthropoda > Insecta > Coleoptera > Staphylinidae > Myllaena > Myllaena sp. GC000078. The sequence goes on along the minus strand of JARJDR010004421.1, from coordinate 74 downwards.
TGCAGCCGGGCGCAAGAGGACGACGCCGACGGCTCGCTCCTGCGTCGCCCCATCCTGCATCATCACTTTGTGAT
>JARJDR010004417.1:0-21561 GCA_030264135.1 Myllaena sp. GC000078 | reverse complement strand
TCCCCTCCAATGCCCACCACTGCTCGACAGTGCTGCACGATGTGGTGCGGGCGTTTTTGGAGTTAAAAAGTGGATCTCGATGCCCCATAAGCGGGTTGCACTCTGATTTACTCTGTGGCAGAAACCTTTGCGCGGATTATTCTTTGTTACACAATTAAGATTAGTTTCTTTTCACTGCCTTCTTCTTTCTATTTACTACCCCTTTAAGATGTTTACCCTCGCCGTGAACGAGATGATAAATATTTGTTTAACAATCTTTGTTTTAGCTTTTAAATTAAGCAAAATGAAACTATTTCAATTGTATTTGAAACATAGGCGTTCGAACTTCTTACTTCTATACCAACTATGTAATAAGTTTTATTGTAAGAATAAATAAATAATTTACGTTCCGAGGTGCTCCGAAGGCAAACGCGCCAAAAAAGCACGCCATTTCAACCCTAACCTTAATTGTTGTAACCAAAAATGTTATGTTTCGCGGCTTTCGCACAAAACGTGTGAAATTGTGTGAAATAATTGAACCAGTTTAATAATAACTGTACAACTTGCCGGCGAACAAACCAAGACCTTCCACAATGGATTTCCTGGAGTATTCCGATATTTCTGCGGAAATAAAAGGATGCATGGTGAGTCGGTAGCGAATTTTCTTTGCAAACCAACCGAAACCCCATTTCTCACAGACCATCGGCAAAATCAAGATGAGCGACTCGAATATCGTTTTCAAGAACAATAAAACGGGTAAAGTGGATCAAATTACCGCCGGCGACATGGAGATGGTGAACTTTCAGTACCTCGCCGGCGCCGTTGGCATCCGCATCTTTATGAAGAACGGCACACTACACCGATACGCCGGCTTCAAAGAGTCCGAAAAGGAGAAGATCGCCAAGTTCTTCAGCAGTGTCTACAAGAAGGACATGCTGGAGAAGGAGCTCAGCCTCAGGGGCTGGAATTGGGGCACTGCCAAGTTCAATGGCTCTGTGCTCAGCTTCGATGTGGACAACAAGAGTGCATTTGAGATTCCACTCAATCAGGTATCCCAATGCAACACCGGCAAGAACGAGATCACGATGGAGTTCCATCAGAACGACGACGCGCCCGTCAGCCTCATGGAGATGCGCTTTTTCATACCATCGAGCGAGGGCGCCGGCGACGATCCCGTCGACGCGTTCCAGCAGCAGGTGCTCAACAAGGCGTCGGTGATCAGCGTCAGCGGCGATGCGATTGCCATCTTCCGCGAGATCCAGTGCCTCACGCCGAGGGGCCGCTACGATATCACCATCTTCCATTCGTTCTTTCAGCTGCACGGTAAGACTTTCGATTACAAGATCCCGATGTCGACCGTGCTGCGGCTGTTCATTCTGCCGCACATCGATTCGCGGCAGATGTTCTTCGTGGTGAGCCTGGACCCGCCGATCAAGCAGGGCCAGACGCGCTACCACTTTCTGGTGCTGCTCTTCGGGCAGGATGAGGAAACCACCGTGTCGCTGCCGTTCAGCGAGCAGGAGTTGAAGGAGAAGTACCAGGGGAAGCTGGATAAGGAGGTGTCGGGACCCACTCATGAAGTGCTGGGCAAGATCATGAAGGTGATCATCAATCGCAAGATCACCGGGCCGGGCGGTTTCAAAGGACATGGCAGCACGCCGGCGGTGAGCTGCTCGTTCAAAGCGGCCGCCGGCTATCTTTATCCACTTGAGCGCGGTTTTATCTATGTACACAAACCGCCTATTCACATCCGCTTCGAGGAGATCAACTCGGTGAACTTTGCGCGCGGCGGCGGCAACACGCGCTCGTTTGACTTCGAGGTGGAGCTGAAGAGCGGCACCGTGCACACGTTCAGCAGCATCGGCAAGGAGGAGTACAACAAGCTCTTCGACTTCATCACGTCGAAGAAGATCAACGTGAAGAATCGCGGCAAGAACGACAAGAGCAACTACAAGGACGACTTTGGCGATTCGGACAACGAGAACGAGCCGGACGCGTACCTGGAGCGCGTGAAGGCCGAGGCGCAGGAGCGCTACGATGATGAGCCCAGCGACGACGAGTCCACCGACGACGACTTCAATCCGGACGCGGCAAAGAGCGAGAGCGAGGTGGACGAGGAGTACGACAGCAATCACAGCGACACGACGTCGGACAGCGGCTCGGATAGTGATGGCAGCGCGAAGAAGGCGAAGAAGAAGGAGAAGAAGGAAAAGAAAGAAAAGAAGGAGAAGAAGTCGAAGACGGTGTCCGAGAAGCCGCGCAAAAAGCGCGAGAAGAAGGAGAAGGACGAAAACAAGCCGAAGCGGCCGTCGACGGCGTTCATGCTGTGGCTGAACGAAACGCGCGAGAAGATCAAGGCCGACAATCCGGGTATTAAAGTGACTGAGATTGCGAAGAAAGGGGGCGAGATGTGGAAGGATTTGAAGAGCAAGCCTGAGTGGGAGGCGAAGGCTGCCAAACTGAAGGAGGAGTATAATAAAGCGATGAAGGAATATGAAGCGTCTGGGGGTAGTACGTCGGCTAAGAGCGCTCCGAAGAGCGATGATAAGAAGAAGTCTGTGTCGTCATCATCCTCGTCGAAGAAGACACCCACCGTATCGCCACCGAAGAGCGGTTTTAAGAGCAAGGAGTATATCGAGAGTGATGATAGTGACAGCGATAGTGATAAGGAGAAGAAATCGGCGAAACGCAAGCCGGAGAAGGATTCAAAGAAGAAAAAGAAGCAATCTGAATCTGAGGAGGATGAGGAAGAAGAGGAGATGAGCACTGCTTCAGAGAGTGGAAGTGATTGAAGAACAGCCTTAATTCCATCTATTAGTTCTAATATTTAACGTTTACTGTAATTCTTAAGTTGTGGTTAATCTACACGAATATACTGTCTCTCATTTTTTTTGCAATTGTGGCGTGTTTATAAAATTCTAAGCCTATTTTCCTTATCGATAAACCGTTATGTTATTTAACCTAGGTCACCTAGGTCAATTTTGTAAGGGCAAAATCACAAAAGGTAAAAAAAACACAAATTTTTCAATGTCGACTTGTGGCGAGACTATCCAACTTTCGGAAATCAAATACACCTCGTTAAAATTGATATTTGCAGCGCACTCTATTGGGAAATCAGTATGGAAAACTGTACGAATGTACGAACCTATTGTCAAAAAAGTACCTAAGAAATGAAACGTCAAAACAAATTGACGTGGATTATTGTTCACTTTGCAATCATGGAAAGTGTGTTGAAATAGTAAGAAGATGGGCAATTGAAACTGGTGTAGAAGGGCTGCAGTTTCAGCATCGTCGTGTTTGTTTTCTGCTCGTTGCACGCGCTCACTTCGCGAGCAGCAAGTGGCAACGTAACCGGCGCGCAAAAAGTTCATTACGATAAGTTTTGTGATCGTCCTCGCAGTGGTAAGTTCGTTGGGTTACTTTGCCCATGTATTTACGCTCATGACGAACGTCGCGTTCGATAAATCATAATTACTAATGAACTATTCGATTGCCGTTCTATCTGAATCTTTAATGTCCATTTCACTGACCCCACTTTACTTATATTTTGCAGGCACACATTAACATCTGCTAGTACAAAGCTGCATCAAAATGGATGAGGATTTATTAACACCAAGTAGTAGCAAGAAAAGTGTGATTTCGCAGGCGTGGACACGGTTTTCACAGGTAATAAATTGTGTATTTTTACGAGGATAAACAGATGCATATTCAATTCAATGAATGATTTGATCACTGCAAGAGTTACGAGACTCACTTTCATTTACCAATCAACTGCTCACAGTTAAAGAATGAAGAAGTAATTAGCAATCTAATTAAATGCTGTTCAATGTATTGTAATGAATGTAGATCTATCAAAGCCAATTGGACAATTGGACGCCGTATCCGAAAGGGCGTTGGGGTGGTGCGCTCGCCCTCCTGTTACTCTTTGGGTTTCGCATCCTTACCAAACAGGTACCATGCTTAACACGATCTCTAGTCGTTGCCGTTTTCTTTTCTGTTTATAGTGGTACCAGGGCGTGGTGGATAGAACGGTGCCGTTTAAAGTGTCTCGATGGATCTTTGCCGTACTACTTGTAGCTGGATTCATGGCTAGAGTGCTAATTGCACAGGTATCCCCCTAATTAACAATTACTGTCATCTCTATTACATATCTTTATGTTACTCATCCTATCATTTTGCAATCAGAATTTGGCTACTTTTCATTTTTCCGCTTGCGTGTGATTCACTCTTCATCAAGCTGAATGTTCGTCTTGCATCGCGTTCAAAATTTGCCGGATGCTAGTTCTACCACCACAGCCTTTGTGCTTTATCTAAAGTTCAAATATTAATGGGGGCAGCATTTGGGGATAAAATTATGTACATACTGTGGAGATTAATTCGATCATTGTTTTAGGGATGGTACATAGTCACATATGCATTGGGAATATACCATTTAAATTTATTTATTGCATTTTTAACACCAAAAATAGATCCCGCCATGGATTTTGATGGTGAGTCCTTTCACGATTGGAAAGTTCAATAGTGGATTTTGTTAATATTTCAAATGCTTTTTGTAACAGCTGAAGAGAATGGTCCGGAATTGCCAACGCGAGCGAACGAAGAGTTCCGGCCGTTCATACGTCGCCTGCCCGAGTTCAAGTTTTGGTATTCCGTCACGAAGAGCACGCTGATCGCACTCATCTGCACGCTATTCGACTGTTTCAACGTGCCGGTGTTCTGGCCCATTCTGGTCATGTACTTCTTCACGCTGCTGTGCATCACGATGAAGCGGCAAATCAAGCATATGATTAAGTATCGTTACCTTCCGTTCACGCATGGCAAACCAAAGTACCAGGGCCACGACGACACCGGCAAGGTGGTCGGCGGCAATTGACGGCAATCGCGCCTTATAATCAGTTCTAGCATCTAGTTAAAGCGCTAAGACAGAATGGCGATGCGGAGAAGTGGTGATGTGCGCGCTGTATGTATGATACGCAACCAGTCACAACTTAAAAACAAATTCATAGGTAAATGTTTCTACAGATAAAATGAGTACTAAACTAAATAACGAAGTTCGAATTGATGAAATGGCGTTCTCTTTTATGTTTTAATCAAAGTGCATAGCAATATAAACATGTTTTGACTTTTACCAAAAACAAAATAAATCCAGAAAATGTATTATAAGTACTGTATTATGGTTACTATCATTCTTTGATAAGTTCATTTGTGAAAGAAATGCAAATTCTATAGAAAACAATTATTTAAATTCCACCAATTATTTAAATTAAATTTGAAAAATATTTGTATGTATTATAATTCATATACATATGTGTAAATATAATTTCACAACTTAGTCAATGTTTTTGAATTTGCGGTTGTGAAACTAGGCAAATTCACCTTTCTCCAGTTTTCTAACAATGCGCTTTAATTGCGCGATTCGCAGGTTGTTCGTTTCAAGGCGTTTTTCGAGGTCTTCGTATATCGGGCGGGCGATTTTCGAAACAATATGCACGTGATTTAACGTCTTCAGTGACTCATTGTGCAGACTAATGAGCAAGTCATTTGATTCACTTTCCTCCTGATCTTTATGGTTTTCCTTTTCCTCCTGCACGAGTATCTTCGGCAAGGTGGCGAGCGCCTCCAAGTTGTACGTGGCCAACTGGGAATTGGCAATCTCCAATTTAATTTCAAGCCGACGCATTTCGGTGTCCGTTACGCGCATTGATTGGAAGGCAGTTACCTGAACCTGATTATCACACGAACCAGCATTCTTTGGAAACACAGAGAAGATCAGACCCACAAAATATGATTCCATCATCTGATATAAACCCTGTGTTCTAATATCTGCGATGTTGATAAAATTGATAGTAATTTCTACTTTATTAAGTAATACATGGTAACTTACCAACATGACTGGGCCAAACAGTTATATGCGGATGTGAGTGATACCAGCCGATAACGCGAAGTTCTTTCTTTAAACGCTGCGATAATGTCTCGGCATATGTAGAAGCACTGAGTAGTTGATCTGATGAGATTTCGACACGATCGGGTTGTTTATCTATACGACGGAGAATGGTACACGCCGAAATGTGCGATGTGCAGGATTCCTCATCCACCTGAAAAACAGGATGAACAGATCAGTTGCTGGGAAGATAATTATTGTGATTAAGTTATTACACGTCCAATCAGTAATCCCATAACTTCTTCTTTTTCTGTTGAGAGCGCATGTTGTAAACACACTGCATATACGTCGGCGTTTAATATTACTCGTTTTAGATTTTTTGTATCCATGATTTAATGATTTCTATCTAGTAGTAATTATAATTCGATAACTATTATCATTGATGAATTATGAACGTTGTGAAGTATTGGCAACTAAGCCCAACGAACGAAGGAACCCAAAGAATTAGTAAATATCGTAAATAGAAAAATTTATAATAACAATATGAATAGAAGTGAATAAGGTTATGAAAATTATGCAAATTATGAAAATGGCAACTTGGGAAATGGAAAATTGTGCAAGAAAACTATAGTTAGGTTAGGGTCTAAGTGCATGTCAAAAATGTCAAAAATGTAAACACTCCTTGCCCTTGCTTCATGCTTGAGCATATTTCGTGTCGATTTTGTCGTTCTTGACTGTGAAATTGCGGGGCGACTGTGAGGTGTTAGCTAAAGCAATGTGTTAATTAAAAATTTGTGAGTTTATGAGCAGTATTTGTTTGTACTTGAACGATGGCAACCCAAGAGAAATTACTGAAATCACTGGAATTTTTAAAGCATATAATAAGCCTAAATCAAAGTGGAGATGCCACACAAAAGTAAGAATTGTGCGAAATTAAATCAATCTCCTGTGATTTTATCCATTTTTCAGGAGCAAAGAGAAGATCCTGCATTGCAAGTTCATTGCAGAAGCCATTCAAAATCCAACCATTAAGTTATCGAAGAATTTCAACAGTTTGTTAAGTTTCAGCATAAGTGTGTTATTGCAATTATGTGATGATCCAGAGTCAGATACCCGGATGACTGCTGATGAATGCCTGAATAAAATTATCAGGGTAATTAAAATCTTAATTACAAATCATTCCTTGTCTCAGACATCTGAGTTGTAATAGTTGTGATAAATTGAATGACATTCTTGCAGAGCATGAATAATGGTAGCATTTCCAAAGTGCAGATTGAATTACACAAAGGAATCAAACAAAATGGTTCAGCAAGATCTTTGCGTGCTGCATTATCCAGATTCGCTTTGCTGGCCCATCACATAAGACCTCAAAAGGGGGATGTTTATGTGACCAATATAGTTCCGGCCCTCATCAAGATTTTTGAAAGAAATGAGGAATCCGTGCATGAAACATTGGTGAGCAGTTTACCAAAAATCATGGCAGTCTTGGGTCCCTTCACAAAGGATTATGACATCAAAGGATTGTTGAAAGTTTGCCTAAACAATGTACCAAATCCATCAGTGGCTATTAGAAGAATGACTGCAACTTGTATTTTAACTATTTGCCTCCACTGTAGAGCACCAAATATTTTTATTTGTTATGTCTTCAATCATCTATTTGGTGAGTACATTATAAATGTATTTCTTTATATACTATTTACGTTTATTTGAAGATGTTTTAATACCTGCACAAGACACACCTTCAAACTGCCTCATTTTGGGTGTGCTTGGAACTATCAAATTAATAATACCATATTTATTTGAAACTGATATACAAAAGAAAAGGTGCAGTGCTTCAATGAGAAAAAATAATGCAGAGAATATATCAAATGACAAATTCCTCCATGTCTATGAGCTATGTTTATATTACACTAGCAATAAGGATCACAATATTGTGAATGCTGCATTGGAAACATTGAATATCATTTTGAATAATTTGACTGAGGAGCACAAGTCCATTTTGTTGAACAAGCATGGAATTGGAAAGAGTCGTGTTTTTCTCTCCGAACCTTCGCTGATGAAAATACGCTCACCAAGTCAATTGAGCGTTGCTACGACATTAAAATCTGAGGAAAATAATTTAGTTGATTCGGATTTGACTGATTTTATGGCTACTGACATTGAAAAGTGGATCGACGAGTCAAAGTTATCGGTTATTAATGTTAACTATGTTAAGAATACAGAAGAGAAACCAATTATTGATACAGTTAATTGCAATTTAAAGCACGTTGAAAGTGACGGCAGCATTTGTAATGTTGAATACGGGAACATCAATATTGGTACAATTAATGATCAGTACGCAGACAGCATTAAAAGTGAAAGTATAGCTGAACAGATGGACAAGTTGATTATCAGTGAAAACTCTTCAGAGAAAAGTTTCTCGCAAAAAGTCGAAGATAAATCACTAGCGCTTGAAACCGAATTCATCGGAATGGTAATCAATTTACCACATTTAACATCGAATAGTTTTTAAACAATTTTATTTCCAGGATGTCGACATAGGCACATTCTTGGACAACGAAGTGCCGCTGTTATATTGTTCACGATTTATAATTAACCAGTTTCTTCTCAATGGCATTGAAGGAATCAGGATTCCCGATAAGAACGTTCGAGTATCGATTAAGAATTTGGCTCTTACATGCATATCGAGCATAATTCACATCTATCCAAATGCGTTGGTTAAATATTTGGATAAGAACTGCGCCAATCGTGCCAAAGAAAATGCCAAAGATTTGGAGCTTGTTTCACAACAAAAAGTCGTCGATATTTTGTTATACGAATGCCACGAGGATCCACAGATTCGGGCTGCAATTCGTGCGTTGATTGCAAATTTTATTAGCACCGTGCTGTTGCAAAGCTACGGAGATTTCGACGGCTGGATCAAAGAATTTTCCGACTTCAACGACGATTTGTTAAACGTTAAACATCTATCGCATCTCATGTGGAAAGGCTTGCAAGACGAATCAACCTGCGCACATCAATGCTTAACACATTTAAATGTCTGTTTGAATGCGTTGCTTGAATCGGAGCAAAGCACCGATGTGTTACCGATTTTAAACTATCTTCCTCTTATGGCTCAAGATCCTTACTGGCTGGTTAAAGTGAAATTGTTGGAATTAATCACGTCGTTTTGTTATGTGACGGTGGAACATGTTTCCCGCAGTCGCGAGTTTCAAAAGAAAGTTATTCACAATATTTTAATTGAGCTTCTTAAGGATGAAGATCAACGCGTACGCAGTGCTGCGTCCAGTGCAATAATAAAGCAAGTATTTGAATATATTTTAAGACTTTGAAGTTTTCAAGAAGCAGTTTTGTTTTAGAATAATACCGCTGCTGTATTTTGAGGAAAATCTACCAAAAGAAACGAAGATTACTTACAAAGCCATCGATTACCGGAACAAGTACGCCATGCATCTCATCGACAACTATAAAGAAACCCACATTAAAATCCAGCAACAAGTTGCGAATCTTCCCTTTCCGTATAATTGCGGAGCAATGGAAACTGATCGAATGGTTGAACAATCACTATCCCGCATCGTTTCAATCCTATACCGCAAGTTGCTATCCCAGAGCAACAAATATTTCCTGGTATTATCTAGTCTTCAAGGCACAGCAAAAAATACTAATTTTCTCTTGTAGTTGGGTTGCATTGAAACGTTGTACAACTTAAGTTGCGCGTATCCGGTGACTCAATACCGAAGCGCATGGAATTGCTTCAAGAACTTTACCACCCAAAGCGATCGACCGATATTCGCACGCAGTAATTCCACACCGATGGATGTAATCACGAAGACGCTAACGAGCTCCAGCGATTTGCTGCATTTGATCGTCAACCTGCTCTCGACAACCACGGTTGGATACGATATCAATTGTCATCTGCACATGATTAAATTGGTGGGCAATCTGTTTGCTGGCAAATGGATGGCGAATTTAAAACCATCGGCTGAATTGAATCACGAAAACGCCCACCATGAGGCGTGGGATTTGTTCACCGACAAACAATTGGGAACAATTTCCGAGGAATACATAACGCATGTTATTAAATTGCTGAATATTTACGCTCACATCATAGAGGAGAACAATCCGACGCTTCTGCAGACCAAGTCATCCCTTCCAAATCTGCCGTCTGCCAGTAACTTGTCGCCGCTAAAACGAAGGAAGAGTGATTTGGGCGAGAAGAAGATTTCACCGGCGAAAACACCGGATAAAGAGAATGACAAGAAGTCGGAATTGAAGATGAATGCCACCGGTTATTTTGCGAACAGTCCGCATTATATGAAAATCTATGAAATTCTCAAAGTCGCTTATAATAATTATAAGGCAACTCTGGATAGTGAAGCATCTGAGAATTACCTGAATTTTCTGCGAGCGGTTTTGTACTCGATGTGCCAAATCTTAGAAATTGCCACACTGGTCGAAATTGGGAAAGTTGCTGAAGAGATTCTGCAGTATTTAAAAGCCACATTTATTCTGGAACCGACGACTACCGTTTTATGTGTGCAACAGTTACTGAAGAGTTTATTCAGTACGAATATCACTTCCGATGCAGACACCTTCGTCAAACATTTCCAGCAACACAATTCAAGTTCCGAAGAGGAGAAAAACTCTGGTTTCTTTTATCACATCGCACACGTGCCACTGAATACTTTATCGGATTGCATTGGGAAATTCAATCAAGTCTCAAAGAATGAATTCGACGGCGATAGCATTGTGATGGGCTATGTGCACCGAAAAGATTACAAAAAGATCCCGAACAAGAACATGGGCACGATCCTAGGCAACTATATACGAATTTTTGAACCTATGGTGATTAAATCATTGAAACAATACACAATGACGAGCGATATTAAACTGCAAGCGCAGGTCCTCCAGCTATTAAGTCAACTTGTGCAATTGAAAGTCAACTATTGCTTGTTGGATTCGGATCAGGTCTTCATCGATTTTGTTCTGAAACAATTTCACTTCATGGAAGAGGGACAGATCAGCCTGGCGAATGAGTTGATACCGAAGATATTCCAATTCCTCGTTCATTTGTCTTATGCTAAACAACACACGAAGAATATCATTGTGATTCCGAAAATTATTCAACTTTGTGATGGTTTAATGGCGAGTGAACAATCGCCGAAAACTCACTGCATTCCTGCATTGATTCCCGTCGTTGAAGACGTATTTTTATTGAGAAACAAATCGAATGTGCCGGATTTCAAAGAACTTGAGACTACTCGTGAGGTGCTTGTGTCGATGATGATCAAACTGATGGAGTATTATGAAGTAATCGATCTGCTAGTGGTGGTTCTTAACGAAAGCAAGTACTGTGAGAATACCGAAAGGTGGACGAGATGGTCCAAACAAATATTCACCACTTTTCTTGCACGTTTGCGACATAATAAAATCGAACTTGAGAATCCGTTGTGCATGGAGGCGGCACGAAGACTTCTCTTCATTTTACACCCAAGCGTCTACAAACCCATCAGTCATATATTCATCGCAATCTTTGAGGAGGCGATTGATTTGTGCACTGACCATGTCGATCGATTCCTCGGCAAGATCAACCTGCTTATGTTGTTAACGTCGCAGTTGAGCGAGAGCAAGTTTTTGTTGAAAATCGAAGAAGTGCAAGCGGAAATTCCACCGCATTGTGTCTTTGAACACTTTACCGTGATTGCGGATCCGTTGAATGTCACGCCAACGCTGGGAGTGTTTGATGGTATCACACCTGAAGTGATTTGGCTTAAGTTTATGTTTCGTTCAATTGGTGCCGCCGCGCGAACTTGCGTTATGTATGAAATCAACGAGCAAAACTCGAATATGGTTCAACAACTCCATCATTTCTTGACTTATTGTTTATATCTCTTCCAATCTGGTGAGTTTAGATCATAATCATTAACAATTCTTTATACTAATCTTTGATTTTAGGTACTTATAATAAAATCACCGCAATTGCAATAAGTTTGGTGAATGGCGATATGGATGATGTTGTTGAAGGAGTTGCAATCGAAGCGATCAATAAATCATTTCTTCAGTTACGTTCTAGGTGCCCTCTGTTAACGTTTCAATGGTGCTACATTTTGACTTTGTTGAATTACAACGATCGCGGTTTCTGGGCGAATGTTATACAAATAACGGATAACTATGGCATCGATTTGCAACTGTAAAGTTACAAAAAACCCTCAATTTCATGGTTTTTCATAACTTTGTTTCTAGAATCGATAATTTCATCAAACCCAAAATTAATTGCATAAATATGGAGATCGTCCGTATTGGGAGTTCTATCGTCTTCGCAGACTACTTGAGTGAACATATTCTCTCCGATGGCGAACAAATGTCCTGGCTATTAGTAAATAACATAAAAATTATTGTGGACAACCACGTAGAACCGCCTATTTTTGAACTACTTGGATCGATACACCGGAACTCTTCCGCGAGCGGTCTTCTAATTCAAGCGATTGATTCGAAATGCTTCGGAGACGCCTCGGTTGCAACCAAAATGAAGATCATCCACTGCTTAGGAAACGTGCACGATCAACAAACGGGCAATTTGATGAAGTTCCTCCTTCCGAAAGTTATCAATTCGAAAATTCTTGCAGTCAGTCGGCAAGTGGCGAATTTGGCTAGTCGAAAAGTGGAGTATCTATTGACTTTGACCGCTGAAGATGTAAATATGTTACTACCAAAGGAAGACTTGTGTGCTATTATGGACGCAATATTAGCAAACAAGCTAGTTAAAAAGTAACTTATTAATAAGGCGATGAAACATTTTTGATAACAGTTATAATTTTAGGCATGAAACGTTAATTGGTCTTCTCAACAAGTTGGCATCACAATTCTATGATTTGAGCCCTTTGGAATTTGATCAGCGAGTCTCGATAAATCCCGAATTTATAAAAACACTGCAAATAGACAAAGCTTGGTATTTGCAATATGTGAAACAACGCTGTTTGGGATCTGGTTTAAGCGCTGGATTTCCGGAAATACTGAGTACTCTATCATATGACGATCTCTTAACGATTATGAACCACAAGGATTTCAACAAGAAGATCATTCACGGCAGCTTTGTGTGGTGTCTGAATCATTTAGATAAAGACGCGCCGATTCACAATCTGTTAGAAGCTAGCACCGCAGTGATCGTGAAAATTGTGAATAACTTACGGAATGTGATGCCAAAAACACATAATGTAACTTAAGTTTCTCAACGTTCTTAACTTGACCATCATATATTATGTTGTTACAGATTTATAAACCTGATGGGGTACCTTCTCAAGCGGCATTGAAATATTCCAATCGCCTGACGGAGATCTTACAAGAAGAATCCTTCTACGAATACCTCAATGACCTGATACCTTGTGTCACCCAACACTTAACATGCGTGCAGTATTTCAACAAACTGACCATTGCCGAAACGAATCAAGAGGATTTTGTGCGGTTTGCAGTGATTTGCCTCGAAATTATTACGTTCACCATTGAAGAACCGTCAGATGGGAACTTTAACGTGCATTTTGTAAGCGCCTGTCTACAATGTGCCGATGGGATCTTTAAAGAACTCGCTGGCAATCTTGCGCCGGACGCACAATGCACCTGGCTTTGTTCGGCAATTAACAGTCTATACAAATTGGTGACCTTCTTACTGTTAGATTTGGAACCGCTTCCGTCTATGCCGGTTGGCAATTTGAAGGAGACATTGAGCGATCCCGATGCACAGCCTGCTGGCCAGGCGGTGCATCAATTGTATATTTTGATAGGATGGATGCAGAAGATAGATTTTAACGTTATTGAAATTCCAAATTATTTAATGCAGAGTATTGTTAATATTGTGATATCGTTAGCCCGGTTACCTTTAGCCAATTCGTTTATACTAACGCCACCAACAGCTTGGAAGTCCGGTTTATTCGTGCAACTCTCCGGCCCTTTTCGCACCCAAGTTCCACCTTTACCACTAGAGTACTTGCAAGAGATTGATATTCTTGAAGAATTCATCTTTAGGTACTATTATACATTTGCTTTCTGCTTTTAACTAACAATAATTTGGTTTCAGAATACTTTTATTGGGATGGACATCCAGGACACAGTTTGAGGAAACATGGGTGTCCTTACTGTCCGCATTGAGTGCAAATCCAAACGCAAATGACGATGCGAACGACATTAACGCCGTAATACATTCCAATAGTTTAGCAGTGCAGGCAATAACTGCAATTCTCCTGCAAACGTTGTACTACCCACAGCCAGGAAATCGGTCGGTGTCTTCCTACATACACGTATCGAGAGATGCAGATGTCACGGATAGGACGCCGACTGTTCGGAAGCTGGAGCGATTGCACAAACGCTTCGCGCAAAAACTGCTCGAGTATCCCGACTACCTCAAGGGGTATCATAAATACGTGGATGTGTTTGAGAAACCGAATATGGAAAAGATTGGCAGTGCTTACTCGTACAGTCAACTCTCATTGGAATATTTGCGAGTCTCGGCTAATATGATTGAATCCAGCGACGAGAATAGAGCCGCAAAAATATGCAAGAAAAGATTGGATGTTTTGCAGAATATTGGCATTGATCTACGTTCCTGTTTGCAATTTCAATTAGATCTTTTCACCCAATGGCTGTCTGCTAGCGATCCGGTACCGTTACGATTACTCCAGGAAATCATTAAATCAATCGTCCAAACATCCGATATATTTAATGATAAGTCACAGTGGCAATGGATGTTGGATACGTGCTTGGAGCAATTGAAGCGCCATGCTCCAGAGGATGAAATCATTCATCAATATCTAGTGATCGCAATTTGCAAGTCAGCGGCAGTTTTAAATCCAGACCGTGAAATATTGGATAATGTGAAGAAATTGATCTCTCAAAGTTTGAAGAACACATTTTTATCCAGTCGCATTGCCGGATTGCATGGATTGTTATATATTATGCAAATGTGCGTTTTGGATAACACGATAATATGTGGGATTTCGGATGATTTGCATAACTTCCTACCGATTGCCATCGACTACATCGAATGCAATATTACATCTAACAATGTGGTATTGCAACAATCACAAGAGCACATCCTATTGGTATGGTCACTGGCTTTTTATATTATCGAAAATGTTGAAGTATCACATGTGGATGAACATTTTGTGACGAATATTTTCGAACCATTATTGAAACTGATGAGTGATCCGCAGATTCATCTTGCAATTCTACTACCATTGACAAAGGTATTGTTATACTATTCCTAATTTATTTGTTATTTAATAGATTGTGTTGCAGGGAATTGAAAGAATGTTTATAAAGCGACGCATACCAGCGCAATTTACAGATAAATTTGTAAAATACGCAATGACACAATTTCAAAATAATTCGCCCGCAATTTCTCTGCCAGCAGCGCAATTATTATTAACTAGCGTTTATATAGGTACAGTTTGATCTTTTTTCTTGTTGGAATATTTTGATTATTGTTAATATTTTAGAATATTCTCATCATATTGATAACACCGAACAACTGGCTTCAATCCCTTGCAATCCTGATCATTTGGCACAGTCGATCGAGAAAATCTCGGCGATATTCGATAAGATTAAAAAGGGATATCCGTTTGAAGTGGATCTGCTCTCTCAGGCGCTCTCGGATCTGTTGACCGATATATTCTCACCGGCTGATATCCTCACGAAAGTCATCAGCGAGTTTCTATCGCCGCAACAGCGACATCCCATGCAACTTTGCAAAATTGTCTTCAATGTAAATGCATTTCATTTACATTTCTTTATTTCATATTGATTATATCATTGATATTTGTAGATTTTCAATTCGTCCATTCAGCAATCGCAACTATCACTGTTACAAGACTGGGTGGTGTTCAGTCTCCGAAACTTTACTCAGTCGTTCTCTATTGGGATGGCCACATGGTGTCTCACGTGTTTCTTTATTTCGGCTAGCAATAACATCTACTTGCGTAATATGTTTCCTTATATCCAGCGGCGGATGGGTCGTCATGAATACGAAGACCGCAAGTTGCTCTGCATCGCCGGCAGCGACTTCTATAACAATTTAACAAACGACCAGCAAAAGAGTACGTTTCGTAGTACGCTGGTGAGCGTCAAGGATCAAGCTGATATGCCTTTCAATGAGTTACTGTTGTGTTTGTAAAGATGTTTATCTTCAAATTTTACGAAATAAGAAAAAAAAGAAAAATGTATATTTATATTATCGATTAACGATTCAAAAGTTAACTTACAACTTGACAACAAATTGAAAAGTATTTATTTTATTTACCACTTGGTACGCGTCGAGTTGATAACAATCAAAGAATAAATAAAACTATATTTAATCCAAAGTGTAGATTTATTTATCGCATTGTATTCTTTCCGGCGAGGATATCCTGAATTTGTTGCAAACTCTTACCGCTCGTTTCGGGCAGATATTTATAGATTTGGAACACGGCAAACCCGCAGAAACCGGCAAAGATCCAAAACGAGCCACCGATACCGATCGCCGCCGATACGTGATCGAAGAATTTCGTTATTAAGAACGCCATTAGCCAGCAACTGGCGGCGATGGCGGTGGCCGCCGCTGATTTCACTTCCGGCGGAAACAACTCTCCCATCACCGCCCACGGCAGCGGTCCCATACCTATACTGTAAAAGATCATGTACGTGATCAGACAGGAAATGGGTAGCCAAAAGACCGAATCCAGATTATTGCCAATGCCCTTCAGGTAGAAATACAATCCAAGCGTAATGTTCGCGACGCACATCATCAACGCGGATGAAATGAGCAGAAAACGTTTGCCGTACTTATCAACCACCAATGGCGTCACACTACTAGCCAGGATTTGCACGACGCCAATAATAATGGTGGACACATCCGGTCTTATCGAACTCCCGGTAGCTGCAAAGATCGTCTCCGTGTAGAACAGCACCACGTTAATACCACAAAACTGCTGGTAGACCATCAGCAGGAAGGTTAAACCCAACGCCTTTTTCGCCACCGGCGACGCGAAGATATCCATAAATCCGCCATTATTCTTATCCGAACTTTGTATGCTTTCCTTGATGGCGCCCAATTCGGGGAGGATCTGTTCGCGTGACGCGCTGCGCAACCGCATGAGCGACTTTTCGGCGAGTTTTAATTCATTCTGTGCGACGTAGTATTGCGGTGTTTCCGGGATGTAGAGAAAGAATGCGAACCACGAGAGGACGATCAGTAAGCAGGCGGCGAAATTGTAGAAGCCCATTGTTACATAAGGGCCGGTTGCGTAGGAGAAGGTCAGTCCGACGACGATGAAGAGTTGCATGCAGGAACCGAGCGCGCCTCGCACCTCGTCCTCGGCGATCTCGGCGATGTACACCGGGAGCACGGTGAAGATGCCGCCGACGGTGAGGCCACTAAGAAAGCGACCCGCATAATACACATACACATTGTTTGCGTAGGCAAATGCGAAGAACGCCACCACGATTGGTATCGTGCTGAAGAGGATCGTATACTTGCGGCCGAACTTATCGGCGGCTACTCCAGCGGCAAGTGGGCCAATCGCCGCTCCCAACGGCAACAAGGATCCAATCCACGATTCATCCCCTTTGCTGATTGAATGAGGAAGATTGCCTTCAACGTTTTCGCTCAGTTTGGGGAGAATGGGTGAGGTCCATCCCAGTGCGATGCCACACGCGAATGCGAATAAGTTTGCTATAAACAATATAATTATCTGCGTTAATGACTGACCTTTTGATAGCCATTCGAATTAATTTGCTTGCTTAATTTGTTTGCTATGATTTTGGATAATTACCTGTGCATGCTGCAATGTACAAAAATGTGCGCGACTTTTTCTTGTTCTCTGACAATTCTAATTGATTCTTGTCAGACTGTATCATGCGATTGCTGGATTCCATATCGGATGGTTTGATTTTTTTTACTGACGCGAGTTTTGAGTTGATTGATTCGCGCGGAAATCGCTCATCCTACTGATGAGCGTGAAACATTCGCTCGCATTTGAAATTGTTTCGCGCTGCTGATGCTCTTGACTCCTTATCTATCGAACATTTGTTTCTGTTGTGAAATTATTTATTACGCGCTCAAATTATTCAGTTACAGTGTGTTGTAGTTTACTAAAAATATTATGCTCTTATGTAATAATTTTATAACGTCGGCGATAGCTAGATTGATCTTATCATTGAATTATTTAATTAAATACTTTGAACTAATTATTAGCAAGATATTGATTAGCGAGGGAAACTCCGATTTATGATGTGTTTACTGAGCAATAAAAAAATCAAAATGCAATTGATAAGCGTATTGAGTATCGTATCCGATCCATTTGTGAACCAACTGCAATCAATTCAATTGATTGCAAGTTATAACTTTCTTATTTATGGGAAAGTATTGCATTTATTTAATTCCTTTACTCATGTACAACTTAAGTACCATGATGATGAAAATGTTAACATTCAACCTGTTAACAAACAGTCTACAGATAAGATCTTATCATGTTGAGAAATCCTCAGTGCATAACTTAATTTGTCAATCAAAAGAAAATCTACTTGTAAACATACGGAATTTACATTAATCTTATACTTAAGTCACACAATTACAATATTAAACGTATTTTAAGGACAATATTGAAGAATTTGAATTTTAAATCGCAATTTGGCAACAACGCACACGAAATAAAAATGGCCTCTTCGGCGCATGCGTAGCTGTAAGGATCCGGATCCCGCGCGCGCGCGCTAGCCGGCCACTTCCTTGGCACACATTCATTCATTTCGTTCGCGCCGCAGACCGGTGAGGTTGGTTTGGTCAAGTCGCGCTCGCCAGCCGCCGCCATTCGCCCTGCACTCAGCAACCGCCAACACGTGGTAAGTGCGTCGTCTTTTCCTCGCACCGCGCCTAACACTACCCGAATTGATTTCTCCGGTGCATGCTTGTGTTCACGTCTATTTACATTGCATTTAATCCTGTGTGACTAGATGGAACACTCGCCTGCAACGCGGAAACGCAGCATTTTTCCCCTTTCTTAACCTCAATGTCCGTGCGCGCGCGCGCGCGAACGCCTGCTGTCGACATGTTTGTCGTGCGCCTCCTCGCCCCGTTTTGTGTGCGCGCATATTGCAGCGAATTGCACGCTTTCGACCGCAACGCTTCGTTACGAGTCATGCATATTCTTCTTTGGTGATCTAGTTGTATGAGTATTTTGTAATTCATAAAGCTGGTTCAGCAAAGCAGAATGTTTACTGACTATGCTTCGCGGGAAAAAAAAAGACGAAAGGACGCCGCCGCGTCGACCAAGCTGGTATTCTGGGTATCTGGTTTGAAGGAACTTCTGGTGTGATATGTTATTTTCTCTTCATATCACAGCCAGTAGTTACCTACAAAATGGGCCGCCCTATGCATCGGTGCAGCAGGTGTTTTTTTTGTGCCAACAGGATTTATTGTTTTATTGTAATTATTATGTGTATTAACACGTTCGAGAATTCGGTGGTGTGGCTGGAACGTCGTCCGCATTTTCGTAGTTTTTCACTTCCACGAGAAGCGAAGTCTCTGAAGGAACGCAGCTTCTTGCAGCGCACATGCAAGATATATCACTGCTTGAAACTGCGGTAATTTCATTCCAGTCCAAGCATGTGGCTGATTCCGTGCATTCCCGTGTGCATGGAGCACCATCCGAAACCGTGCTTGGGCATATTGCATATTTTAAATCTCTTTCGTTTCCAGGTTGACCGCTGCCTTCCCGCGCTTTTTGCAATTCGCGAATATTCCGTTGGTAGAAATTCAAGCAAGAACAGCGCATTTCATCGTCCCCTTCAGCGCAGCGGCACACATCCACGCCGCGGCGCAAATCCAAGTCTTCATCAAAGTAAAACAGCGGTTTTTCCTTGTACCCCATGATCTGATCCAGCTCCATAAATAATTTCATCACAATCCTACACGGGCAATTGATCTGATTGCATGAGCATTTGCAATGCAAGGGCGTGCCGAACACAGCACCGGGATCCTCAACAACTCTTCGCACCTCCTTGTTAATCTCTAATTTTATATCCAACAGCATCTGGTAATCGGCGAGGCAAGCGCAGGAGAAATCCGAGCAAGGGCACTCTTCAATCTCGAACGAGCTGAGTTGACCCATCTCCCTGCGCGCCGCATCCATCATCGTGAGAATCTTGCTGCACAGCGAGCATAAGCACTGTGCTTGCCCGCAGCTACAAGTACACGCGTCCTTCGAGGGCGATTTGTCGAGTGCACTGTGGGAGCTGGCGACGTGCCCGTCCGTTGCGTACGGCAACCAAGCGCAAGGGTCGTCGCAAATGCAGTCGAAATACCCGGTACGGTCGGTAGCTAGGTAGTCGGAAGATTACACAAAGAATTTTTCTACCTGCGTGTGTTTTTTTGTTCTCGGGTGAATCTCGAACAACAAGCAAATTTTACCTGCGATATTCTTCAAAAGGTCGTCCAATGTGCTCATCTCCTTCTGCTGTTGCAAGAGTTCTGGGGTGATCTCTGTCTGGATCTCGCAATCTGCTCAACAATAGGGCAACATAATGAATGGTATGACGCGCGAACGGATAATTTCTCTACCTTTCATAACAATCGGATCAGTTTGCTCGGTCGCATCAGCGTAGACTTTTCGTTGTGGGTCGAACGCGTCCAACTGATCCAATTTGAAGTCATCCTCAAATTCATCCGTTTCGGCGCCGGCGGTTTTCCCGTGTTTCTTTTTCGTCAGGTAGCGACATGGCGCCGGTTCGCAGACATTATTTATCTTCGTGTGTCGCTGAAAATGTTTTTGTATGTTTGGATAATTAACGAATTGATTGAAAAACAAAACTAGTTTCGAGACGAAATCAGCGTAAACAAATCGCGGCGATTGCTTGATTGTCTGGCAAACAAATTATTGCAGTTGACGCTCGAGAATATTAAGAATTTAACTTGTTTTTGTAGAATATTTGGTTTTACGTACGGCAACTTTGTCTAACTGCTTCTGTTTTAGCAGATGCAGTATTTTGGACCATGTCAATTCTTCCTCGTTTGCTTTCTTGGGAGATGTTTGCGGCTCGCAACGTTTTATGTCGTAGCCGCGTTGCGGAAAGATATTGTTTTGAGAACCGATGAAATCCCAGAAGTCAATGCATTTTTTGATGTCCAGGTCGTTGCGATTCGTATCCGGTTGAAATGAGTAATGCTGGGAACGCAATATGTAATTTTGAATATGTATACGAAGTGATTAAATTCGAACCTTAAATTTGGATTCGCCAGAACTGATATGATCGGGTTTGTTTCGGTGTGGCACTGCTTCTAGTTTTTGTTCGACTTCTTCACCAACAGTATTTTCGCCTAAGATGGACAAATTCTCGTCTTCTGGGGTCGACATATTGCTTGTGCTTGGATGGTATGTGAATAATGATAAGGAATTCGAAAGGAAATCAAATTTTCTAGGAGCGTGCGAGTTGATATCATTTGCTTGCTGATCACATTGTCCTTCTATTGATTGATATTCTTATGTTTTGTAATTACATAGTAGTCTGTGATCCTTTCCTATTAAATTAATAAATTCTTGCTCATCATTTGTGTTGTTTGAACTACATTAACGTCAATCGCTACCAAAAAGACCTTAATATGAGTGGAATGCTTCCAAGCAGGTTTGCACCAGTAGTGTCTGACAATCTAATTGCTAAAAAGTTTGAAGCATATAATTAAT
>JARJDR010004414.1:0-15144 GCA_030264135.1 Myllaena sp. GC000078 | reverse complement strand
TTAATTATCTTCGACACTATTGCGCAAATCTCAAAATGGTACATAACTTTTCATCTCAGTTTAACCCAAGCTACCCACAGTTTTCGGCTGTCAAACCCTGCGCCAGACACCCTGTATTGTTTAATAAATGATCCAATAAAAAGTGATATTCTATTGGTGATGCGTCATTGTAGTAATGAAAAAGTCAAGAGCAAATATTTATGTATGCGTTTTGCGCTCACCGTAACCAATTTGCTGTACCATGCGGGATGACTAGTGAACATGAGCGCGTGGATGCGCCGGGCACGTGCACACGCGCTTCCGACTCCGAGTGCTCTTCGTTAGCGTGCAATTCAAATGCGACGGTGCGAGTGTGTAGATGGGCAATACGACAAGGAACTAGATTAAAAACCAGTATGCGGCGTAAAAGTTATGCGCCGTTTTAATATAATTCTCATCATTGCGCCTTTTCAGTGCGCAATTTGAGCGCACGTGTGCATCGCGCACATTTATTTAATAAAATCTCTTGGCAATTGAGCGCAATCCAGGTTTTCTCCCGACGCGCATCGTATTATGCTATTTACTTTATTACGCGATTCGCTTTGATTGTACAATTGGCGTTGAATGAGTACAATCAACGCGTGCGTCCAATAAAAAAACATCGATTTTCACGTAAACTCGCAGTGATTAATTATCCACAATAGTAAGCCGCCCAAGTACGCAATGCAATTGAAAGAAATACATTCTAAACACACACCAATCAGCGGGAATGAGGGTACTACCCGTGTAATAGGCAATCACGAACTACATCTTGTTAATGAATTGGTAATTATGCATTAATGTTCGTGGGAATTAAATAGACAGGTGATCCGCATATCTGCAGTAATTCGTAGTTGATGGCAAACGTAATAGGCGCGCCCCAGTGACATACAAACACGCGGGGCGAATCAATGCGTTTCGTTTGCGATAAAGCACGCAGGCGAAAGTAAAACAGCCATGTGTGCGCGAGTTGATAAAACCGCCATGCCATCACATGCGAAATGTGCTGAGCGTCACGACGACTGCGATTGCGGTTGGCGAATGGCGAGAGCGCACGGTTCCCGAAATCGCGCAAATTGCTTAAGCGCTCGTAAAATCGCGTGTGTGTGGGTGGGTGCGCGCGGTTGGTAGGTATGTGCATGTTGATTGCGCTCGCATCCCGCGCACGAGCGCATTTCTCAATAATTTAGCTCTCATTTGAACCCGTGCCGTCGGCGTTAAGATGGATTATCGCGCAGCGCACGCAGCGCATCCGTTCCATTACGCGCGGCGCACGGCAACTTTTTGTTTTGCCATTTGTTCCGATACATCGTCGATCAGCGCGCAGAGCGAAAAAACGAAGTTTATTTCGTCCATTTGTTTCGTACTTATGACCATTATCCGCCTTTTTATGTTGGAGCATGAATGAGCGGCGCACGCGAAGAAGCGCCCGAGGCGCGCGCGGAACTCGTAAAATTGCGTAATAAACACGAAAATAGCACCCAAAATATTGATTCTTAACGTTATCGTTAATGCGTCGGTGCCCCGTACTTACATACATATGTAATGCGCGTTGACCATCATGTGATACGACAGGACACACATAAAAGAGAACGAACGGTGCGGCGGGGAAAAGTCGGTAGTTAAATGGCGAAATTTATCGACGCACGTAGGTAATCATTTCCACGTGTCTGCGCCACCCCCCATTTAAGCGTGTTGTTTGCTTTTTTTGCCGGGACAACCCTCTAACAGCGGCTATAAGAACACCGATAGAAAAAAGAAGATCTCATTTATTATACGCTGTGACTCGTTTATTGATGGTAATCAAGTAATCCCAGCACGATAATGAAATTGATGAAGTGCACGTGATTCGCGGCCGTAAAAATCCGAGTTTATTAG
This sequence comes from Myllaena sp. GC000078, assembly GCA_030264135.1. NCBI lineage: Eukaryota > Metazoa > Arthropoda > Insecta > Coleoptera > Staphylinidae > Myllaena > Myllaena sp. GC000078. Next base: position 13,248 of record JARJDR010004414.1, on the reverse strand, counting down.
GTAGAATGTCGCTTTATTTTCGTCAATGCGTTTGGCATGTTCCTGCGCGCGTATGAATCCAAGAAGGGCGGGCGGGAGGTTTTTGCAAGTTTCTCATCTCCGCTCGCTTGCCAAATGCGGGAATATTCGCGCATCGGCGCAAATAATTGATGGGTATAAAACGGAGCGCAGCGAGGCGATTTGCGCGCGCGTGCGTTTGCGAAGAGAAAATTGATTGTGATTGATTGACAATATAATCAAAGCGATCGGTCCGGCCCCGAATGATTGGAATGGATATTTAAGTTCGGACGCGCGACAAGACGGTATATTCGATTCGGTTGGCAATCATGCAACGATAAAATATTAAAATCGGGGTTAACTCGGTCGTGCTACCGGCCTCGTATATGCATTCCAAATTCAATTACTTCTTCTTATTCTTCTGTATATGCCAGAACGTTGTAAATAAACATTTGGGGAAGGTTTATGTACCTAGTTCTTCTTGTTTGCAATCAAACGCATCGCGTCAAGTGCTCTCCCAAAGCGCATCCAACATGGGGATTAATGCCGTATACGAACAATATTGATTTAGGGAATTTTTTCGCGCGAGCAAAATGCAGGGCGGTGGCGGCGGCGCCGGGCTGCGGTCGTGTTGATGATTGTGTTTGTTATGATTATTATGTTTTGTTATGAGAAGGGATTTGGAGAGTTGGCGAGGGCAAACCCGATGAGCGCAGACAACGCGACGCGCATCGTCAAACAGCCCAAGCCAAATGCAAAAGCAAACAATCACCCGCCCCCGACCGCGACGAAACTTTCGACGCGGGGTTGGTAGGAAGCGTGGGAGGAGACGGCGGCGGCGCGCAACATGTTTTTTAGTGTACTCGCGCGAAAGTTCGACGAGCGGCATTAGCAACTTCACAAAGCAATCGAAGACCATCACCGCTGCGACCGCGGCCGCCGGCGCTTGTTGAAAAAGTGCTGCGTGTGTCTTTCGCCCAGCTCTGGGCAGCACTCGTAAATGTGCAGCACGGCCTGCCGCTTTAATTTTGTATACTTTCTTGTCCATGCATGTATGTTTAATATAGGGCACGGCGCAGGTAAATGATCAATAAAGTTTCCCCGCTGCAACCGGCACACGGAGGCTGTGGATGGCTGGCTGGCTGGCTGGCTGGCTGGATTGCGCGGTGGAGGCGGCAGCAGCGGCAGCGGCGGCGGCGGCAGCTCGCGTAGGCCGGCGGCCTCGTGTTGCTACACAGCCACCGACCTGCCGATCCTGACAGTCCACACGAACCACCACCGCCGCCGCGGCTGCCGCCTTCGGCTTCCTTGCCACCCTCGCCGCACTCTTGCTCCTACTAACCCGCTTTACGTCTCGCGCGTGCGAGCGAGCGCCCACCCCACCCACTCAATGCTCCCACGGTCGCGGGCGGTAGTATTGAGTTGAGTCAGACTCCTTCCATACTTAATGCTTCACGCGCTAAATCCGTATGAGCTCATATTGTGCATTTTTCTTTTTCCGAAAGATTAGGATAAGTCTCGAGGCCGCGCTTCGCAGTTGTAATATTTATCATACCGTCGCTAAGTAAATCGGCTGTCATTCTCAGTGAAATTCGGAACGTGTCACATATTGTTGGCGGGGTGCGCACGTCTCGATTCACACCGCCGCCCACGCATCATCATCATCATCAAACGATTATATCGGCGGCGATGAACGCTCCCTTCGGTGTCGCGCGCCTTAAGTGAAAATTAATGAGTCGAAAGATTAAAATTTAACGGCGCGGCTTTCAAAAAGCGCGACGCGACCGCTTTGTCACCGCCGATGGCCTTTGTCTGGGATTTTCTTACGCCGCCTGTCATCGATGATAACACCGATACGGTTGTCGCCCGGCGATAAGAAAAACAACGTCTCCGCCGAATTCATTTTCCAAATGCAAAGCATGGAATTTAAAATTCAAATTCGATTTCAGCGAATGTCTCCCCATCGAATGGCCGACTCATCGTGTGTATGCGTGCGCGCGTGCTCAAAACGACAATTTATCATTGTTATTATCATTTCATATTCATCTTGGTCGTTTTATTAGAGGGGCGCGCGCAGTCGCGGGGTGAAGATAGCGTGCGCCAGGAACGCGGTGTGCGTTGCCAAAAGAACGAATGACCATAAGGCTAGATAATAAATCTTCTCCGGTGCTGCTTTTATGGAGCTTCGTTTCGTATTAATCTTTTTAAGACGGCGCTCCGACGGCAAGTACATTGATTACGTCGTAGTTTGTTGCATCCGGTGTGCATCTAGAGTAATGTAAAAACTTTGCGAATTATTCATTTTTTTACCCTGCGCAAGCGGCAATGAAGTCAATAAAATACAAATAAACTCGCATTACTTTCATAACGCGCCTGCTATATTCCAACAATACATTTCGTTTTATAAGAATATGTCGGAAAAAGGATAACATTTGCATTGCGTATTGCGCGGCGCATTATATGTTTGATTCGTTTCGATTAACTGTAACGATTCTTTTGAAGTTCCTTATCCGATCGGTGGCATACCGTGAGCAGCTTGTTCTTGACCCATTTTAAGGCTCTGCGTAAAGATTCCCATTCAATCGTCAACAAAGTCGCCGGGCGAACGTCTAAATACGAAACTCGCAAGTACAATAAAGAACAAGCAAAGTTGCTTCGCCCACGAAGTTTGTCCGATCGAAGGTAATTGCAAAGTTTACATAAAGCGACGCAATTTGTTGCGAGAGAAAATTAAAAGATTAGTTGCCAAGTTCAACGTCAGGCAAAAGAAAACGAAACGAAAAAAAAAACCTGACCAGTCATCATGTACGAGTACATTTTGTGCGCGCAAAACTAATTTCCAAGAAATAAATAGCACGTCCGCCTTTTTCGCTCATCGCACTGCGTGCAGCAATGAATGAAACTTGTTGCGTGCCCGGTGAAGATGGCGCACGCCGCCCCCGCACCCACGCTTCCGCATTGAATAGATCGTATACACACCTTTGGCGAGCTGAAAGAAGCGCAGTCCGGACGTGATATGTTACACGCAGGATAATATCTCCCAGATTGCAAACGCTAAAAACAATGCCAGCTTTCCGATTAAGAGCGTGTTTTAATTGTTAATAATTAGTTACCTTCCTCGGAAAGCATTTTTCGAAATAAAATTGTTTCTACACTGCAAAACGCAAAACATTTTGGGATGTGCCACGTACGGCGCTTAGCAATAATAAATTTGCGCGCGTGTGTGAAAGATATACACGCATGGCTAGGCGGAATGTATTATGCATGTATGCGGAAGGTCAGGCGAGCTCCGAAATTCATTAAATGTGTTACGGTCCACCGGCGCAGGCGGCCGTCGGCCATCGTGCGAAAACGTGTTGCGGAAATGCGTGCGATGCCGAAGAAAAGCGCTAGGCGAATCGCGCAGCGACGCACGAGCGTGTTACTTAGTCCATGATGCCCTTAACCTCCTTCCTCCAACCCCTTCCGCACCACCCTGCCGCCGTGTGTCGGATCACATCTACCGCGTAAACGCGAACACGGAAAGCAGCCGATGCACAACGCAAAAACTGGCAGCGAAGGTGTTTGAAGTTTGGTCCTCAATTGAAAACGTATTTAACCCGCGACCTTTTCATGCAACTTCGTCTTTTGTAGCGCGTGCTCGCACCAAAGGGCGGCTGGCCGGCGCGACGCGCGCCGGATTAATGCATGATGAATAGATACTGGTGTGGGGGGTGCGTTGTGCCGATGTTGTGCGCTCGCAGAAAAAAAAAAACTTGAGCGTCTGTCGCCCCATAAATATGTATGATGAATTGTATTGATACGGGCGGCGCGGCAAAATTGAATGAAAATGCCAGAAAAATATGCGATGATTTCTGGTCGTTCGCAAAAACTTGGACGAAATAGCGTTGTATGCAATACAAATATTTCGCAACTTTTTACGTCGCGCAACTTTTCGGTGGCGTGCGAATTTGTTTGCCGAATAAAAAAGGGAAGAAGTAAGATTTCGTCCGTCATAAGAACGAAACAAGGACACACAAGCACGTTGAACAAAGTCATATGTGAAAAGGTTGTTGGGCATGCAAACAAATTCAACATGCTGCGAGAAAAAAAATTAATAAAAGCCTTTTAAATAAATCGTGGCATTTCGAGGAGTTGCCGCGTAAGCCTCGAGAGTCCCATCAAAACTTGCACGACGCCATTTTCGGGTCAGCCGCGAACGTGCAAGAAGTGCTTTGCACCTCTACCCACCCACTCGCTTGTTGCGTCTCCCTGCCGTCGACGCTAGCAAACGCGGCCCGAAAGTACTCGAAAACTAAAGAATACGGGCGCCGCTGCGTGCATGGGAATGGGGGTTATTCGCTGAGTGCGGGCGGATGGCGCCAAACGACTGCGTTTCTCAACATATGTATATATACCTCCTCACATAAAACCGCAACTAGTGTTTCTATGCGACGCCGACGCCGACGCCGACGTTCCGAACGTGTTAAATATTAAATTTCCTGCCGCGATCCCGCCGATGGGGAGCAAAATGGGAAACAACTTCGCCGCCAAGGTATGTTTCTCCTGTAAGTCGGTAAAAAACATTTGGGCGTATTTAGAAAACCAATTACGATTATTTCGCAAGTTGCGAAACTTGCAATTTCAAAATCGCAGCACAATGTCTTGTTTTTTTTTTGTTTTCGGCCCTTTTTTTCTGCGCGCGCTCCAGGGATGACTCCATCTGCGAATTAGAAACGACACAATAAATTTCCGTCCACGTAACATTCATTTCCGCCGGCTTGAATATGCCAACCCTCCACGAACCGAGATGGGGCATTCTCGCCTAATTCCATTCCACTTTCTGACATTTCTTAAGTCTTTCTCCCGGGCGCGCCGCCACCGCCGCCGCCGCACACGCGTCGTCGCGTTGGAATCCCTTCGCCGCCGCGTCGACCGGTGTAAATTTGTTTTACATTTAAGTCAATTCCGGTTCGAAATTCGCGCATGGTTCGCAAATATGCTTCACGGCGCGTCGAAATAAGCCGTTTTCGCATCGCAGCACAGCGCCCCGCATAATACAACACCTTCGTCATCCTTCGCATATGCGTCTTGCGCCTCCTTATATTCCTCTCGCGCCTGTCATACCCGGGAAACTTTTTCAATTATCATTCTGTCGTCGCACAGCGTCCGACAGGGAACCCACTCGTCGAAACAATAACTGGTATGTTGGTGTAATATCGTATATGTATGAGTGCGCTGCGGCCGCTCCTGCATGATGCCGGCCTGCGGGGGTGGCGCATACGAGAGTGAATGTGGAACGCACTTGTTGAACCTCCCGTGGATAACGAGGCACGCGCGCGCGGATCGCGCAGGGCGCACCGGCGCGGCGACGCCGACGTCACTGAGCCGGGCATTAACAAAACGCTTGAAATGTGCCACCCCCAGGGTTCGCATGCATATCTACAGTCTGTTGCCGGCCGGAAGTAATATGATGTCATTAATCGTATGTATGGCCGTCACCGACTGCAAATAGAACCGTTTTTTCGGGGCGCCATCGATGGATTAATACCAGGCGGGCGATTAGCGTGGAGAAGATGCAACAGTTTGTAATAACCAGTTTCATTACTACAATTCGCATTTTGGTATTGTCGGCTTACACGCGTCAATAATCTTACACAATTCTCTTCGCAAACACATGATTAAATTCAAATCAATTTGTTGGGGATGCGTGCATTTTCCGACCCACAGACAGATTACCCGCTATTATATTCGCGGGACCATCGTGGGAGTTGGAATTAATAGCGTTTCCAGTCCGAGCGAGCCCCGCCGCAAAGGGTAAACAAATGTACTTAGCACAGCATGCGAAATGTTTGCACGCTTGTTACTGGCGGGCTCCGCACAGATTGCGCGACGTCGTCGTCGTCGTCGTCGTCGTCGGTGTGTTGTTGATTGAAGGCTAAATAGGTGGATTCGCCGGGCGGGCGGACCATCATTAGCAATGCTATGCGCGCGCGCACTAGAGAGGATGTGTAATATTCCATCTACATAGTTATCATCTCCAAGCCCTGTGCATGCACATATACGTATATTACTTGTGCACAACTCAACACCAACCCTCGTAGTAATACGGATGAGCTCGTATAAGTTTCATCCCTTATTAGTTTGTTGACAAATGGACAAACAAAGTCCGTGCGTCCGCGCGCAGTGTGCTGTTTGTTGAATTACGTGTCGAATTTGATTTGTTCCACATGTACAACGGAATGATGGTACACGAATTTAGTCGCAATCAATTTCACAATGGCACTGCAAATAGTAGCAGTAATAGTAGCAGTAATCACTCGCATTTTTGGGTGCACAAACGTAATTATTAAAGCCGCCGGGAATCGATTTTGAGAAGTGCAAAACTAGTCAATCCGCCATGCTGACGATTAGTGCGATTTATGTCGACCCGAAACGTCGAATGCGTTATAAATAATATCGAATTGAGCAGTGCGCGCGGCGCGTACCTAACTTGCGAGCACAAGCGCGGCAGTTATTGTGGTGTAATTACGTATTGAAGTGCATTTTGGCATTTACATAATGGGAGCGCGGGCGCGCGCCAGCTTTCCGCGTACCGGAAATTGGTGCGCTACTGCGCGGTGCGCGGAGTTCGACGGGGCATCACATAAAAAAGGCGCGCCACAATGCTGCCGGCCGTCGTCGAGCGCTCCTATAATTTGATGATGTTTTGATGCTTTTGCGCGTACGTTTCGAAAATAAATCAATTACCACAAAGAAATTGTAACCGCTGCTTTGGCTGCGAAGCAAATCAAGTGGCACGCGGTTTGATTAATTGGCTCATAAACGTGTCGATTTTATAAAACCAGACATGAAATATAATTTCATTTTGCCGTTTATCGACACTCAAAAACCTATATTAAAATGATGAAAGCCTGCCCCTCCTGCTTGCTCTCCGTGCGGCGCAAAGCGATTCAATCTCGGCCGTAAAATCTACGAGAGTCGCAGCATATGTTACAGCAATATAGTTTCACCTACACGCACACACACACACACGTCTTCTCGTCAATCCGATGGGTGTCTCGACGGCGAAGTTGTATCTCAAACAAAATTACGCGTTTCAAACGGCGCCGATTCGAACGCGCGCTCGCGTTCGCGAGAGCAGATTAGCGTCGCAATTAGTGGAAATTGCCGAGTTGATACATGCCCGACGATTACGCCTACCCCCCAAACGAGCCATTACCCGGAGCTGAAGCCTATGCCTCGCGCGCATCCGGTTCGGAACCGAAATGATACCTCCCGGAGCGCGCTTCCGCGTAGGTAGTTAAACCGCATGTGACTGGGTATGATCGTCGCATGCATGTATGCATGCAGGCGCATGGCTTGTTATCACCTTCGTGCGCTCGCCCGCTTTGTGTTACCCCTCCGCAGGCGCGATGCTTTTTGCGATGCGCTATCGGCGTGACGAGCACAGAGGCGTCATAATCTGCAATATTGCGGCAAGACGTCGCGTCGCCCGGAATGCGGGCGGAGTGCGTGATGTTTGGCTTATGAGGATAATTACGACGGCAAAGGGAAGTAGTGGGGCGCGCAGGGAAATTAGATGGGGAGATTTTGTGCGGCGAACCGGATACGCAAGAGGTTGCTTAGGCTAACCCCGATGATATTCGACACCGCCATCATTATCAGCTAATTATCCGCAAAACGTTTTAATTGCGCTCGGTTTTTCGTAAATTACAAGTGCATTGAGCGACTGCACAATGTGGCAAATATTGCAACAATACAATGTGGTATTACAATGCGCGAAATATAAACAGCTCGACCGCATATTTGCACAGCGAAGCAGGCGTTCTCGCAAATGGTGTGTGCCCTCCGCGGCCTGTTTATGTTCGCTTTTCAAACGAACTGCATACATCCAATTATTTATATTTTATCTATTTTTATTCCCCCATTTTGTTTCCAGCCGGCATCGGGCACCGGCAGAGCGAAAACCACGACTTGTCAGCCGCGCCAGCAAATAAAAGTGTACATAAATCATACGGCCGGAATGCGGTGCGCAAGAGAATCAATCGACTGTTCCGCGTTGAGAATGCGCGATCGTGAATAAGCACACATGGTGAAAAGTTTACGCGTTTGTATGCCAAGGTTAGGCATGGAAATGCATGTAACCTGTTTCCATCCCGCTTACAATAATAACGGGTAATATATTTGAATCAAAATGTTGCTACGGTAAGAAAGGGGGGGGAAAACGCAGCACGGGATGATTATGACCGCGGCCTGTCGATTCAGAGAGGGTGTAATCAATTTGTTTCACTTTGCCGAGAAGCATCATGACGAAAAAGCGCCAAGAAAGCATTTCCGCGCTTCATACATCGATCCCCCGCAATGCGCGAGGCGAGTGTGTATACGTACGTGCAATCCTTTCTATCCGCACACCGCGGGCGAACGATAAATTACTATCCCGACGCATTGAATCCCGATCAAATCCCTTTCTTATCATATGCTTACCTACCTCGAGCATAAATCAATCATATTGAAAAACTTACAAGAACTACACTATTTTTCCAATTTTCCTTCCAACGTGCTTCGCCAATCTTTTTTTTTTCAGCTCCATCCACTGCTACCAAGCCCCCGATACGTAAAGTGCTTTTTGCACTCGTTGCCAAGAATCTAGGCGGCGCGGCGTTTTGTTTGCGCATACAAATTCGATATATAATATTTAGTTGATTCAGCAGAATCTCGAGGCCTGCAAAATTTTATTACACACGGTGTCGTCCGTCTGTCGCACGCGCATGTGTTTTGTAATACATATGCGTGGAAGTTACATGGATGAATAAATGCATTTGGTAGCGGCCGCACAGTGTCGAGAAGGATTAATGGACACGCGGATAAACAAAAGATTGAAATTGGACAAAAACCCCGGTATCGGCTGATAACGATGGAAACAACTGCCTCAAAAAAGTACACGTGCGTATTTGCTAAAAGTTCGACGATTTAATTGAAATCATTTTAGCGCAAATTGAAACATTCCCCATGCAAACAGTGAGCGACGCAGTGCGCGGAATTTTTTGTCATGCCCAAACCGAGATTGATTTTATAATTCCCATTTCATATTTACATTTTGTTGCCACTGCTGGCGCTGGTGCAGCAATGTCCAATTTGCCATTCGCGCAAGCAACTATTCAAGTGTAATTCAAAAACGCGCACCTGCAATTAATGCCAGAAATTGCTCAGCAAATGCATCTATCACCAAATATAATCCTCAAAAATAGTTGAATTGCAATAATATATGAATTTTTTTTTTGCGGAACGTAAAACGAATGAATATTGCGGATATTTTGAGAACGCATCGAATCGACATAAACGGTACGCGCGGCGCAATGTGCGCGAAAGTCGGAAGTGGCGGCGCGGGCGCGTTTGGCATAATTTGCTGGCCGACGGCCAACGCGGCGTTTTGCGCGTGGCAAAAACAGGATGGTAACATTTCCTCCCGATAATGTACGCATGTCAAGCGCGTGTTACGTACGCAATACACAGTGCGTTCCTCAAAAAAAAAAACAAACCACGTACTGCATTGTGGTCGGTCAGCCAACGTTCTCGCTCCATTTGCTCAACAATCGATTATATCGCGCTGCCCATTCAATTAGTTGCGAAAATAATTATCAAATAAACAACAGCGGTTTCTTCATTGAATGCGGCATTAAAGGCTCAATGCAATTTCAAACAATCGATTTTCGACCGTTAGGAGAACGGGCAGTGAGCGCCACCGAAATACACACCTAATTGTTTCGTCGCGAATTTGATCCAGCTTGTTCGACAAGAGGGTTTACTTATAATTAAGAGAATTATCCGTTAGCTTTAAGACATTGTCGTACGGTCGACGACGGGCTTGCAAGATTTCGTGCAACCCTATTTATTTCCCATGGTGTGCGCTCTCGCAGCAGCACGTCGCCTCTCGACGTCTTCATTTTCATCCTCACCCCCATCCATTGCCAGGACCTTCACTTGCCATCTTTCATCATTTGCAAGAGAGTGCGCGCTCGTTTCTGTTATGCTTGCGTCTTTAATCTTAATAGTTTCGCGCCAACAAAGGTTTGCGCGACAACAGCAACAAGACCAAAACACTGACTTTCACTGGCTAATTAAGTCGTTACATATTGCAAACAAAAATTTGTTTAAACACGCGGTTTGAGCGAAATTTCCGAAAACAGAACACTAGCCTGTCCTGCCCTAGTTCTTAATTGAAATCAACTTTGTCAATCAAGTTCGTTAAGGTATGCGGCAGGTGGTGCGCGCGGGTGGGCCGCGTCGAACGCAAAGACTTAATTTTAATTAATTTTGTAATGAAATAGCCCGGATTTGCGGAAATATTTTGCAAGCGCGCTGACAATGCGGGATTGCGGCCGACTGGATGGAGGGACGCCATGCTAGGACGAGCAACACCCACGCGTTTATTAAAAATTAAGCAATAATTAAATTTTTATTTACGTCCTTGACGCGGCATACCTTCATTGCGTGCCCTGGTTATTTTATCTTATTTTGTTTTGTGTTTTATTTACGCAGCACAACTTTAGCTTCTCGCCTAATATGAAATACACTGCGGGCCTCTCCGAAACAGCCTTGGATCCCTTTTGGACGCGCCAAACTTTTATATTTTCCGCGCGCGCGCGAATGTCGAATGTTTGCGCCCGCCGATCCGCACGCAAGAAACGCAAACGTTGCTCGCTTCCAACAACCCCAATGCCGCACGATCGCAATCCGGCTGCTGCCCCATCTCCCTCACCCGCCCGAGTGAGCCCATTCTTTTTCCCATTTGAAATAGGCTTGTAATGCTTACGCGCGCGGCCGTTTGGAAAGCTAACGGCGAAACGAAAATTCAAAATATACATAAATTTCGTATGAAGTTTATACACATCGTGCGCAAAATCAATGCAGAATTTCATTTTTGTCAATTCCCCTGGGAGGGACACACGCCGTCGTAGCGGAAAATTGCGGAGAAATATAATAAAAACGATGGAATCCAATAAAGTGTCCCGAAAGTTTGACAAACTTTTAGTAAATGCGACGAGCGCCAAAATACAATTATTGTGCTTCGATAGATGGTGCTTGAAAAGGACCATTGCAGGCAATTCCGCATGATTATCCTTAAATATTAATTCCGTTATTAGTATAGCATCGGCCATGCGTAGATGTAATTATACAAAAGTCAGCGGATGTCGTAAATGCAATTATGTACGAGACATAACTGTCCTTTTTCGGCACGCCTCGCATTTCCCGGTGCTAGTGTGTCGTCCTATTTGTATTCCTGACATGCTCGTTATTTATTTATGAGCGCGAAATACAGAAATGCTTGATTCCTATATGTTCTTCGTACACTTCGCAGCATGAATTATAAATTTGCAATGCTGTCAATATAACCCAACAAGCGTCGGTCGCTGTGTCGGCGCGATATGCCCTGGCAGTTTTCCGAATAAACTCAAACTAATTACAACTTTTCCACTTGAAACGAATATATTAATAAATGCCTGCATCTCTCCTATCGCCGCATGCAATATACGCACGCTTTACTTATCAACTTTAACCAGTCTCTCGTGCAATGTTCATAATGATGCTTTTTTTTTCAAAGAAACTATCAGTGTGTAAATTCGTAGAAGCATGCCAGGTAGTGTTATTAAAACAAAAATCAATCGCCACGGCGCCAATGATTGAGCGTGTGTTTATTGATCGGTCGCTCATAATTGTTGCAAAACATGTCGCACAAGCATTATTTTCGGATTATTATAGTGCAATACGTCAAAATAACTGCGGCTGCGTAATATATGCATTGCATCATTTATAAAGTACCTGCGTTTCACTTAGCATTACACAGTGTGTAGTATCGCATATTCCGGCCGACATTTCGCCGCTGGAAACTTCAAACGGCGCCGCACGAAATCGGTTAGCCGTAACATCAATTCCAGGTAACGTCGAAAGTGTAAGTCTAAAGGTTGCCGTTAATTAATATCGATTTTGATTTCCATTTGCTGAATTTTCTCCGTGTCTATTTGCATATGTAAAAGTTGAGGGGCGTAAGATACACACACCTCCTACGCGCAATACGCGCAATACGTTATTACAGCTATCAATATTTATTACGCCTTCGCCCCCCGCCGTCGCCGTCGCCGTCGCCGATGCGATGGCATAACCAATGTGAATTATTCAAATTGTTCAAACAGCCGGCGGCGGCGCCGACCTGCAGTATTCTTTCCTCGAATTATCCACGCGCCGCAGCCGGTGCGGTGGGAAGCGTTTAGCACACGTGCGCATTTTCACGATTAAAAAGCTCCCAGCATTCCAGTGTGGTCGAGCAGCGAATTAAAAATTAGCCATAAATCATCGACGATTATAAGCGAACTCTTTCGCATCCGCCCGCCATGACGCGCCTCGGCGCATATACTCGAAATATATCCGGCCATTGATTACGGAGCAGTCCAAAAATAAACACAGCAACAGTAAACCAGACAAATGCATGCGCATTCATAACCCAAATCATTCTTTATCCCTCTGCGTTTTGCAACGCTTGCAAATAAATGCTCGTTGGGTGGATGGCCGTCGTCCGCACAGAAGTACGTTTAATGCCTTCCCCCCTCCAACTACCCCCGCGCCCGAGTTGTCAACTAATAAATTTACCTGGCGACATTACTTCATTTGTCTTCCTGCCTGCTCCGCGTCCGAAAACGTTAACGCGTGTTTTTCTTGTCCTCGCCTTCTTTTTCTTCATCATCGCTTTCTTCCGTTAGTCGCTATTGTTTCAGTAATGCGGCTAGCGCGCTAATAAATGTTTGAATCGTTTAGCTTGGGCGCGCGCGAATTTAAAGAACATACTCGTTCGCACTTTATCCTTTTGTGCTCGCCGTTCTCTCGCATGTGTACGCAATTAGAAATAATGAAAATTAATGAGTTCGCGAAGACAATGAAAAGGGCCAACCAACCGCACACCGCGCGCGCGCGCCCCGCGAGATGAGCGAAATGTTTGCCGCGCATGTGGTGATTTGCCAATGCGAGTGTGTGCAAAGTCGATAAATTTCTTAAAATGACCGCCGATTGTAAAGCGCGGCATTTTGCGCTACGCTAAAAAGGACTGTTTTGCAGTTACACTCTCAACGGCTTGTTTTTTGCAACAGATTCGTATGCACGTTGTGGCGGAAAATTCGTCGCCGGTAGGTAAGGATGACCAAAAGAAGCGCCGATGATAAGTTGGTGGAAACTCTTTATTCACAAGGTATATGTGCATGCGTAAGAAATGATCGAGAT
>JARJDR010004404.1:0-12185 GCA_030264135.1 Myllaena sp. GC000078 | reverse complement strand
TGCAGTCGGCGGAAGTGGTTAATTTGACAACGACCGAAAGAAATAAATTAATTTTGCGGAAGGTTTTTTGTTTCATTTCGGGAGCGGTAGGAAGCACATTAACGCATACATATTTATGATATGTATAATTCCCACCAGGGCGTTGGTTATTACTAGGTGAAACTATATATCTATGTACAATATACACAACTACATATCTACCAAAGTTACGATCTTTACGCGCCGGGTAACATCTCCGGTGTATTAAATACATTTGCATATATGATCCGGCTTGTTGATCATCATTATCTGCGCGCACGTTCATAGAAGGATATAATGAAATGAATAACCCACGAGACGCGTGTGTTGTGGGTTAGTGTGGAGCAAAAAGTGTGAATGACTGCATTGCGAATGGAATACGTGTTATGCGCGTACAACAAAACATATACTGCCGCTGCGGCAACCGGGGACGTTTGACTAATAAACCCAATTAACCCTTTCAATTACGGAAAGGTCGCGCCGCACGGTGATGATAAATTTTTCGTCTACTGATGTCAGTGCTGTGCTACGTATACATATATGCCATTTACATCGCTGTGATGAGCATTATGATGAGACGGATGGCTTGGGATGATTCACTCGGTGTGACAGCAGCGGATTAAAATTAAAATATTAAAAATGCATACACAACGGACGCATACCACAGCGTTAAATTTAGATTATGAGCGGCTAAAGGTTAACGCTACAATTACGATAGTGCATCATGCGTACGTAAGCACACTCACTCAATGTGTCCTCGTTAATTATTTTATTCCTGCACCATTGTGCGTTTTTGTTCTATTTTATTTTATTTAAACGCCTAGAAACATTTAAGAACCATATAAAATAATGTCATAAAAATGCAGATCGATAAGAACACACGCTACACGCATGAACGATCGACCAAATGACCACCACTTCAACCACCAGTGGTTGTGGGTGGTTGGAGTGACCTCGACCTGAAAGCATAATTTACGCGTTTGTATATTAATAGTGAATTAACATTATATTAGCTCAACTCGGGCACAAGTTTTAAACGATGGCAAACATTACACTTTGCCTCAGTCGTGCGATTATGACACATTAGCATGCGTCGGTATATACCTATGTATACACACACCCTTCAGACCGACGACGTAATTAACTCACGTCGAAATAATGGAAAGAAATACCTACAATGCTGCTTTCTTTGGCGTAGGCAGACGGCATTCTGCCACAATTCATATAGCTCAACAAGCTCCCCCACTAGCCGGTTGCACGCAATTTATAAATTTAGAACAACGCAACGAAAGTTGGCGTGTTTTTGTGAGAGAACCTAGGAGCAAAGGGCGGCAAAGTCGAGGAGGTTCTCGTCATCATCGTGCAATCGCTAACGTTGCTGCACATTAATTTAAATTAAACTATCATCATTTCTTCGACGCGCGCTATAATACCGATGGGGAGCAAGTATTATTTACTATAATGTGTCTCGAAAGGTTATAAATAGCTGCTCTATAAAGAAGGCAACAACGTTGCTTGCGCTTGGATGATGAGTGATTCCCGTTCGTCATCAGTATTCCGCGCTGTCGGATTGTGTCGCGTCAAGGGTGTGAGATAAAAGACGCCAACGTCGACGTTATTTCGTCGCGTGTTAGCACGTGCCATTGTGCCAACGCGCCAAGTCGCGCGCTTAATATTCACAAGCGACTTGTCAATTTCGCATAAGTGCAATGCGATCTCGTCGTTCGAGGCTTCTAATATTTACAATTGCATCCTGCCAGCGAGATGCATCCATGGACGTGTGCATGTGTAACTTGGCGAAGGAATAACACGCTGCATCGAGTGCCTGCAATAGTAGCTTCGTTTCGTGTTCTAGCTTCTTCTTTTTCGCACTACTACCATCAATTGATAGAATGAAAAAGCGGGTCGAGGACAAGGATGTACACATCACGCGCAGCTTCCACGATGTGTCGATGGCACGAAACGCGCAAGGAAGTGAGAATGAGGACGCGCAAAGGATGAGAAATGCAAGTGCTGCAGAATACATGCATCTATGTAGTAAATACTGTCCTGCCAGGCCAGCCAGCCGGCTGGTCGTTTCGCGTTTTTATTTACGATGCCAAAGCTTTTGTGCATTTTCATGCATTACCCGCATGCACATACTGGCAAGCCTTGGCGAAAAATGTGTCAGTGATGACTAGCTGCTGGCGGGCGTGGCGGCAGGCACAGAGTTTATGATGCGCGAACGTGCGCACGCTGAATTTCAAGTGCGCCGCCGCCGCTGGCTTTAAAAGGACGATTTCGTTGATTCTTTGCATTTACCGCCGCGTATACCAGCGCGTCAAAATTTTCTTTCCACCTATATTTATTTTATTGAATACTTTCAAAATTTATGGATTTCTGCTGAAAATAATAACATTCATTGTTGTTGTTGTAAATGTTACATTTATCTAGCAAACAAAATAATGCAATGCTACAGACTTTGCGTGCTGATTCTAGTCGGTGGCGAACGCGAGTGGAAATACACGAATATAGTCCGAAAGGTTGCAATGTCGTGTACTCACGTACTGAGTTAGAATCGAGCAAACGGCAATCCAGAGAGACTTACTGCAGTAGCGACCTCATCCTTAGTTTTAAAAACACTCCCAGTAAGCTTGCTAAATTTTAATTGCGGCAAAAGTAATTAACATTTGCCCTCTTCGTGGCCAGCACACAGTTTGTACGAAAATAATTTGAACCTTTACAAGAAGTGTGCACATACATTTTCGTAATATAATTGAAAATATTTTGCATTACATCCATCGTTTTGATGCGCATAGCGACTTTGTTCGTTGTGAGTGTGCATGTGTGTGTGTATGCACCGTGAAATTTAATATTGAGATTGCTTGGAATCGCTCTGGTTGCTTGGTATGATTGAACGTGAAGACGCAGTCAGGACGTCGTCCTTCGCGTCCGCCTTTAAAACTACAAACGCTCGGCTCCACTCATCCCTATTTTGTGCGATTTCTGCACACCGTCCCCTTTCCAGCTTATTCTTCGCAACCTGCCTTGCCGCTTTTATCATGGAACTAATTCAACGAATACCTGCTGCCCGGCGGTACCAGACCAAGCCATGGCGTATACGGTTTCCAACATTTAATTAAAAACACCGACCGAATGGGCGCCCCGCATCTCTCATTCGCCCACCCGATGCGCGCATACTTTGCAATATTCGCACAACCGTTTCCATCTTCGCTTCACTGCAAATAACTATTCGCTATACGCTCTCATTAGCGTTAGTTGCTAAATGTTGATAGAAACAAACGCTCGTGGGCGGAATGACATTCGGCACAGCGAAATGGAACTGAATTTCAATTTTGCGATGCGAATCACTGGACGTCAAAAACGTGTGCTCTTTTGCAGATTAAACCTGTCGGCTGACCAAAATTCATCAGCATCTCTAGTTTTCCTTTGAGGGGTTGTGTTCGATATAAAAACAATATAGTTTTTTATGCTCTGCACTGATCGCTTTACTAGCGCCACCAGCAGATGAGAAAATTACGTTATTTGCGGATAGGGCGCAGGAGGACGGATGCAATAACTTTAATGCGATACTTATGAAGTTAAAGAGTTTTTTATGTGATTGTCCATCAAATAAAGTTAGCACGTCAATCAATCTCTTTTAAGTGTCCCGTGCGAACGCCCGTCCACTACCAGCACCCAGCCACCATGCACCACCTTCGTCGTCGTCGTCGTCGTCGTCGTGCGTCTCATTCGTCGTCCGGCGGGCACGTGGATATATAGATAAAAGAAAACCTGAGATTCTGACAGAACCAATTTAGAGGCCCGGGCCTTCGACTTTTTCCATCTTACTACTTTTTCTGCGCCGCTCCTCTATCTCCTCTGCGCGCACACACGGAAGCCGGTCGAGAATTCTTTGCTGCGTGCACACCACGATCACGAAACGCGACGACGAAAGACAATGAAGATGAAAAATGTTTAATATTTCGTTGTGTGTTCCCCCTTTCGGGCTACCGGCCACTGGCGGCACCATATATAACGGGCCGAGAGCAAGATTAGTTGCTCTCGGGGTTGAGGTGAATTTCTTCGTTTAAGTTCTTTATTCGAGGATTTGGCCCGCTAGCCGAAGGCGCGCGCGCGCGTGCTATATATTGCTCGACGCCGCTGCCACCGCCGGTCCGGAATGAGAAATTTCTGTGTTGAGAATCCCAAAGACGAATGTGCTTACACAGATTAGCTTTATGTTTATCATCCGCTGGATTTCGCCGTTGCGCAGTAAAATTCGCGGGGATCATTCGTCAATAAATAAAGTGTAATCCATTCGTTGAAATTCATATCGCGGTCTTTAGTCTAGACGTCATCTGCGCCGGTAAAATCATGACCCGTCGTAAAAATCAACAAAACTGAACCAACGAGCCGCCGTGCTTTTATTTTCTATGCTGATCTTCCTGCGCCAAGCAAAACCGCGTCACGAGTTCTTCTTCTGAGGCATAAAGAAATAAAAACCGAGATTAAGTTGGTTGACAAAAGGCAGCGAGAAAGTGCGCGCGTTTGAAAAGCGCAAAGCGCGGCAAAAACTGCATTTTCTTAGCATACGTTTTACTCTATTACGTTTTATATTATGGAAGATTGTAGATATCTCTTCGTCGTCTGGCTATCTTTGCGGCGACATACATAAATATAGCTCGTGCTCGTCCTTGTCGTCGTTTTTTTAGCCCTGTGCACGCCCGGCAGCGAGTTAAAAGCTTTGATAATAAAATTGCGCTCGCTGCGTGCATTTTGCATCATGCGCTCGGTTGGACTCTTTATATTCATACGTTCTTTTGCGTACTCATCCCCGAAAAACGTCTCTCTGTCGAGGCGGGCGAAGAAATGTTGTTGTGCACCATGTTTTCCCCTCCTTGCCCGAACACGCTAGCATTGACATGATAATTTAAATTTAATAATGCGCTCTGCCATCCCCACGTTGCGCATTCAGTTCATTCAGATGAATACAGCCCGGCTCTGCTCGCTGCTCGAGTTTGTACATTAAAATAATTTCAATGAAAATGATACCCCGTCAAATGGAATACCGAGAACTATTTCAATGAATTTAATGTTTCGCTAAAGTTTAAATAGGAATAATAATTTCTTGTTTTTAATGGAATATATATTTTCCACGTGCGCCGCTTGCGCAGGTGAAAATCGATGGACGAGGAGTGTAGTTTTCTCGACACTAATTAAAGGCGCTTTATGTCGAGCGCTAATGCACACGCAGCCAAACACACAGAGCATGATACGAAGAGATACATAGATATAAATATATTACGCGCGCATCGCAACACCAATGCCGCCTGGTGCGAGCGCCCGCGTTTTGTTTTAATTAAAAGCGCTAAATCATATTTCGCGTTCGGTTAAGTCGCCCGCCGCGCCGCCGCCCCACGAATCACGGCATACACAACAGCGTGTGCATGTATTAATATTATCATTTGGCGTCCGTGGATTTTAGGACCCGGATGATATTGGATATGGTCCTAATTCAATTTCACCAACCCGGTGACCTTGTTGTGTTATCTCAAAAATTTTAATTTTATATACGTTATTAAAAATAAACTAGGCATTTTTCAGAAAACCAATTAAGTTTTAATTAAAAATAGTTTGCAACTGTAATAGTATTGATATGGCATATCTTTATCTATGAATAAATGCATGAATGCCAATAGTCCAAACGCATTGTTCTGTTGTTGTTATTAAAATGAAACATTTACTATGCGCCGAACGCATGTTTCAGAGAGCGAACGAACGAACGAACAGGACGTATTTCAATTTTTGTTGATACAATGTAAACAATTTCCGCGCGCACAGACGTGTCTGTATGTGAATGTATGTATGAAGCGGGCCCACTTTTCGCGTTTATCTGTACGTGTTTACACATTTCCCATTGAGGACATTGTCATTATTAATAATACGTCGAACAATGTATGAAAAGCATTTTTCAATAATACATCCATTTGGTTTTTGTAACATTTATTGTGCCGTATGTTTTTGTACGTCATTCAAAAATTGATATATTAATATTTACGTGAAAATTAATTCTTACTATTTTAATTGCTTGCTACTGGCGACGTGATCATCACTGCCGTACGAATTCGGAGGCAATCCGTATATTGCTGCGTATCCGCCAACCGTTAGAAGAGAGAAGCGTAAAAACGCAATCTGTGTCGCTCGAGCAAATAAAAGTAAAAATAAAAATAAAAGCGCGACAAAAGAATGGATGAGAAAAATCCAAGCTTCACACATTCGCTCATTCGCCTATCTCCTTCGAGATAGAACTCGGCAGCCAGTGGACAACAACGATGCTGATGACGATCGTCATCGCCTCGCCTTGCTGTTGGCGCTGATGATCGCGATGATGAAGAAGAAAAGAAGTGAAGTGATATAAAAGCATTGCGGCAATTAGAGTTTCTTAGCCCGAGAGTCGTTGGCATCGGAGCGCGAGCGTGGGTGTCATAAAAAGAAGTGGTATGCGTGCGCGCTCTCAGCCCCAACTCACCCACCTCGGATTACGATGACACCCAGCCGCGCTGCTACTGGGGTGGACAAATGTTGTTTAATTTTAATTAACGCACACGCTAGCAAAGAAAACGCGAAAAGAAAGCAGCATAACAAGAATGTTCCGATTTAATGGGGGAATGAGAGAACGAGGGTGAAACAAAGAATGCTTTTGACTGCGTGCATAAGAGAGATTACTTTGCTGCGCGTCGCGTAGCGTTCGCCTTGGAAAGGAGGTGGGTGGTTGTTATTTAAAAGTGTTATGGACACGCGTGTCACTGTCACAATCTAATGAACATGAAATAATGTGAAACTCGCGCGGCGTTATAGCCCAAAGGCGATTCGTTGTTTTCTTTGTTCGGCTTTTGTGATAATGCGGTCGGAAAATGAAGCGGTTTTTTCAATTCGGTTAAAAACGCATGAAACTAAATCTGTATGAAAGGTGGAATTGAGAAGTAGATGGTAGTAAAATGACAAAAAATTGCAACTGAGATTAACCAGTTATCAGCGATAATTTCCTATGTGAAATCGTTGTGCAACGTGACTTATTCGTAGAAATTTAATCAGCATATTAGCGATTCCACTTTGAACTCGTGGAAATTTTGTCGCGCTGCTCGCTGCGCCTGCGTTTGCGAGAGTGAATTCAATTTCCGTCGGTTTCTTTTATATAGCTACGGTCTATACGACAAAAAACTGAAAACAATTTATTTTCTATTATCGTTCCTTTGCGCACCCCGTACATAAACATTTTTTTTTCAAATATGTTTTATAGTATTATTGTTTTTACATATGCACATTTAGAAAATGCATTCTTCCAATTTATATTAGTACCAAAATTTATTGATAATAGTGGTCCAAATTCTGACTGCGCAAAATGTTTCGAAGATGGCGTTTTTTTTTCGTCACCAAATTGGGAATTTTTCTCTAGTACACGGCGAGTAACGAAATGCGGGAGGGGGGCAACAAAGTGGCTTTCGATAAAACGTACCTTCATAAAATATATGGTGGTGCCGCCCGTAAAGTTGCGCGTGTATACGCGATATATGAAGGATGCCGGAACGCAGTGGGCTTTTTTCTTTTTGGCACCCTTCTTTCCTCGCGCTTGGAGTAAAAGCTACGCGCATGCCATCGTAAACGCTATTACGTCAGAAAGGGCTGTGTTCATGTTTTCTCATTGGGCTTGGGGCTTAGGGCCGCGACTTTCTTTCCTGGCGGTCGGATAATTCGCGCAAAGATTATCAACTAAATGAAAATGCATATTAAAAATAATTACTATATTTTTAATTCCGGTTGTACACAATATGGAAATAACCTTGGAAGTTATGTAATCACCATCAAAGG
Source organism: Myllaena sp. GC000078 (assembly GCA_030264135.1). NCBI lineage: Eukaryota > Metazoa > Arthropoda > Insecta > Coleoptera > Staphylinidae > Myllaena > Myllaena sp. GC000078. The sequence continues at coordinate 4,316 of JARJDR010004404.1, read as the reverse complement.
AACGAACCAAGCCGACGCAACTTTTTTCCTCATTATATTTGCCGCATGAAATTGACGCCCTACCGCCGAAAAATTGCTTTCACAACAAACTTTCTTCATTTACACCCCCATCCCACGTCCGTCCCCTTAGCCCACTGTTCCCGAGGACGAAAGAGCTTCACGCAATTTGCATAAAACACCGAAATATTAATTAATATCCCCACACGCTGCGTGCGCAAACCTGAAATTCATTTCAATTAATCTGATGCGAACGCGAGCACTGCTTTCACACACCGCGGCCTACCGCCACTTACGAATCCTTCCTTTTTCATTAGTTTTGCCTCGCAGTGGTTGTGCTACACATCTTTGCGAAACAACCACTACAACACTTGACTAGGACATTTCGAGCGCTCCCCTCCGTTTTTGCATATACACCTACCTATATCAGTTTTCCAGAAGCATTAAGGGTTGAATTTTATTCGAAAATCTGCTTATTCACTTCCCCCCAGCGCCTTTAGGCTTTTCTGCATTCATTTATAGTTATTTGTACCGCTTTCTCATTGCGTCGGTATCATAGATCCATTCGAACCACTTCCTAGACGGAGAAGAAGAAGGGCGTTGAGGTAATAAAGCACATCGTAACCCTCTTCCTCCACTTCCACCCCTTCGTGTTTTGCGCATGATCACACTGAATACTAATGCTCAGAAAATGCACTTTCTATTCCACCCCCCGGCACCATACCTATATCATAACATTCATAGCAGCAAAATAAATGCATCCCCCCTTTTAACGGCAAACAAGTGTGGGTGCTGCGTGATATAGCTTGTAATTACGCTTAATGAAAATAAACGATAAGAATACAGAATGCATTATAACACGATAAGAGACAACTCGGTGATATTTTTGCGTCGGCATGCTGGTTCTTACTTGAGCTCCCTAATTGAAGTTTGCAGAACTATTGCGAAGGCTGCCATGTCAAACATATTATCCCGCGATTGCAACAATCAATCACGCGGCGCATGTGGTGCGCTGCGATCGAATAGTAGTATATTTACGGTAGCGGCGGCTAAGTTGGCGGCTATTAGGTGCGTTCCCGTCATATACATCGTACGTAGACAGGCGCCTGGCTCTGCGGTTTTGCGTGAATATCGGATTGGCAAAGAGCGAAATCGATTAGGCAACGAGAACGCTGACGTGTGTGTATGCGCATGAATGCAACCGCCAACCCCATTTCCATCCACAATCACAACGAGTGCATTTGGATTCACGCTACGCCCCGAGCCGCAACCGAATTCTGACTGTATATATGCATCGCGACCACCTACTACCAATTAGGATGAATTATTCAATTGCAAGGAGTGATATATTCATCCTTTGGCAAACCGAAAATGTATCAATAAATTAGCTTAGATTAAAGCCAACCTCGCCAAGATTTGATTTAAAATGAAGAATTTATACCAAATGCATGATGAATTAATGCGCATCCCTTGTTTACCATTCACTAAATTCTCGTTTTCTCGTACATACCACACACGACATAATTATGAGCCGATAATTCAATTCGGCGAGCCTGCGACGGCCCCTAAATACCTACTAAATACCCCGGCTGTGTGTCGCGCGCTGTTAATAAACTAATATCGTTACATTCAATTACCAATGGGGCGCGCGCGTGTGTCCCATTATCGTGGACTATTCGCTTCCATCCACCACCACCACCCCCAAACCGAAACCGATGTCTGTTGGCAGCGCCCGTGTAGGCTCTAATTCATTCGGTATATAAGTCCAGCGCTCTAATAATAATGCTCCCGCGCGCGCGCACCCCCTACCACTCCTCCCCTCGCGCGTCGGCGGGCCACATAAACAATCTAATAACGTTTAATTGCACCCACACTGTGTGTCTATCCATTGCCGTAGCCAACCAACCGATATATGGCGCTGCAAATGTACTAATGCAACTTAGCAGCAAATAGAGCGGTTTGAATAGTGGTCGTGTGCGTGCCGAAGTTGGATAAATTCAAACCTCATACGTCTCCTCTCCTCGTTCTCCTCATCCTCCATTTCCTTTTTCCTGCTGCTGCTGCTCGGCGGGCCGGGCGGTCGGGCGAAGCAAAACTTAATGAACTGTTAATTTAAAATTGAAGCCAGACGTCGCCGATAAGGGCGCCGCACAAATGTTATCCTTTGTCGATGACCTGTAAATTAGATGGCGCCGCTTTGACGAATTTAAAGGATCACCGCCGCCGTCGCCAAACGGAAAGTTCAAGGTTTTCCTGCTACAACCACCGCACCGCTGCCAGCGCCTGCCTTTGCATCGACGACGATGGCGGAAGCGGTACCTTTGTACTAATTAGACTTTCGGATCGATTCCGGCGCGCTTTTATAAGTTATTTGAAGGGAAAAAGGGATTAATTAAAGGCAGGCGGGCGCAGGCATGCTATGCGTGTGTTTGTGGCGGTATGGTCGGGAGTATGTTTTGTTGGAAATCGTTTCGTCCTATTCAATCCGCACTATGCTTATGCTTATGCGCAAATTGGAGGTGTTCTGAAAATGAACTTGAATCTAAATCGAAAATTTAAATAGAAATAGGCCAAGAGCATAGTCGATGCCGGTGGCAGTGCATTCTTGTGCCTTCTCGTGGCATCCCGGCTTTCCTGCAATCCTTCGGCATGCATGCGTGCCATGTTCGGCGCGCGAAACTCGCTTTTGCTCTTAGGCGCGCGCGCGCGCGAACAACTGACACGTAATAAGATATGCAGTATGTACGTACTATCGGTCGGATGGTTGTTTGCATGTGGATTGGTGAGGAAGCATTTCGAGTTTTATCTCGACGTGCGTCGAGAGGATCTTATAATGCCGGCTGCTTGTCGAACGAACACACTGGCAGGCACCTGATTTATGTATAAAATTTTGCTATTTTTATTTCAACACTTGAATACTTTTATATTATGTAAAAAATTAATATTGCAAATAATGCTATAAATTAATTGATGATATTTCTTGTAGAAGATCATATCCTTTCTATTTATATTCCTCGATATATGCATCATGCGCGAAATGAGTGGGTATTCGAGCATTAAGTAAAGTCGCGCCGTGAACTCGCCGGCTCCGGCGATGTGACTTACGACCTCCATCGAATATAGTTTATCCACGCGCGCGTATAGTTTGCGCTCGGTAGGTGCGAACCGGTGGCCGTCGTCGCGCGCTGCCGCCATCTTTATAAAGTCAAACGGCACCGATGGGACAGATAAATAGTAAATAGATGCTGTGCGCGCTGCCAAGCCCGCCACTGTTGCCAACAAATAGCCGCCATAAATATCGAGTGTGTATCAGCCACCTCCGCCGCTGCCGGGAAAGGCTTACGCACCGTACTGCTTTAGTGTTTCACCTCCTTTTTCCGTCCCTTATATCCACATTTGTTTCCGAGCGTTACTTTGTCACTGAGCAAAATATAGGTTACCATGACTGCTGGCCAATCTAGTTGGCATAATTCACCGTGAAATTGAAAAATTTTAAACCAAAAATATACCTTTGTGTAAGCAAGTACTTGAACAAAATTAGTATTTTCATCGTGCATTTGGAAAGCAGCGCTTTTACTTCAACAGCAGTAATACTTGAGGAAGCGATGAGTACGGGCAAAACAAATAAAGGTACCGTTTTCGAAAGAGGAGAAGTGAGTTCAGCGTCTTCGTTGTCATGGTCGCGTGAATCTTGCAAATCATCGCATATCCTTTCCTCCTCGCAGCCACTCTGTTTTGGAGAAGTAAACAAGCGTCAATTAATATTTATTGCCGCACCTGCAAGCGAAATTTTCCAGGAAATAATATATTCCAGGAGCGAAACAACACTCGCCTAATATATTAAATATTCCAATGGGTGGCCGTCATCCCGCGCCTCTCCCACGATATAAAGGATGAGAAATTGTGGGCAGACACGGCTGTAATTTCCGCGCTAATACGCGCAAATAATAAAACGAGCCCCCAAGCCGTCGAGCCTCGGATTAAATAAGTAATCGGCTAATTAAGAACTTTGCCCCAATCATTCACTCATGCACTCATTTCCTCGCAACGAAATATATACATAATACATAAATATTTAGGAGAGTTTAATCATGCTTGTCAAATACTTGAAGGTGGTAGATTTTCTGAGATTTCACCACATTACGAATGCAGCACATGTTCTTCGTCAACGGAAAAACAAACCAAGTGGAGAGAGCGATCTAGCGAGAACGGAGTTTACGAATATGTAAAATGTAAGCAATATACTCAGCTCTCATATCAAACTCAAATCATAAACTTTTTGCGGATTTCGGCCTGGGTCGAAACTTCGCGTGCCTCCT